>CAHIKZ030000247.1:2285000-2310000 GCA_903632075.3 Acanthosepion pharaonis | reverse complement strand
ACTTAGAGCTACAAAAAAAAAGAAATTGTCGAGAGCCATGATTGCCTTCATCCAAAAGGGATTTAGCATATAAAAGAAGATAAGAAGAGTCTTTTTGCAAGATTCCAATGTCATCAGTTTTATGGAATATTTGCTTCCAAAGTTATATAATACTAAAAGTTTAATTTTTTTAATTGGATCCAAAATAATGCTTTGTAAATAGAGGTATTAAATTAAGACAAACACTTACTTAAAAAAATACAAGAATTCCATATTATTTTCAAATGAATGACAATATTGTGGTGCCTTTGTTCAAACTCAATTAAAAAAACAATTTTTCAAAATGTCTGTTGTGGACACTCATTTGTTCATGTGACTGAACAATGTACATATACATATGCCCCAAAATAAAATATAATATTTGAGGCAAAATAACAATAATAGATAAAGTCAAACAATTGAAATATAGAAAACATTGACAAAACACAAGAGTGGATGAAGTTGTTTATAAATTAATTAAAGTTTGTAAAAGAAAAAATTAAAATGAAATAAAAGTCTTTCTCCACACTAGAATCCTGATCAGCATATATGATGCATGATATAGGGTAAATACATACATAGTAAAAGAAGGAGGTAGTACAATTTCTTATCTGTCTCTCTGGGGCTCAATGTGCTAGAATTTGAGTAGCACAGAATGCTACATTGAAAACAAACATACCTACCCTCATGGTCAAGTAGTGGCTACTACATACATACATACATATTTAGCTACCCCTGGACTCTTTCTTTCTTTCTCTTATGTGCTAGGAATTTTACACTTGAACTCTATCCTTCTGTATTATTATTATATTGTGTTATATAAAGATTTATTTTGTATTTATTAACACTGTGAATTTTCCTTTTAATCATTACACAAGGCCAATATACACCCAAATAAATTATACTTATATATGTTGGTAACAGATATTATCATAAGATAAACAACTCATCCACAACAGATAACATTGCAGACCCCCATAAAATCAGCTACTGATTTTGAGTTGCCAATTTCAGCTTTTTAACCCCCCTTGGAGGCTCAAGATTAGGAGTTCTGAGAAATAAATTTGGGTGATTTGATCGACCCATTATTCATCCTTTATATACATGTAAGAAGAATTCCTGTAACTGTGGGTGATCAATTTTTTAGCGTTGACAAACATGTCTGGTGTAATTTTGGAAGTACGACAAGGCTACATTGTAGCCAGAGGCACTGAATAAAGGTGTCTCTAAAAGGCACAAACTTAAAGAATGCAAATAAATCCAATGATTGGCTACTGAATGATTATATTATCGAACTTTTATTTATATTAAACTGAAAAAAAATCCAATTTTTTTAAGGGAGATAATTAAACATGAATTATAGAGTATTATTACTTATTCATTTACTGATTTGCATATGAATAAAAAAAATCTGGGTACCAAAAAATACAATTTCTCTTTTGGTGAATAATACACAGCAGGTGGGGTAATCTATAGGGGAGTGAATTCAATGATAATCCTTTTGGCAAACATAGACAAACCTGTCTGCAATAAAATGTGACATTTTTTTCCATGGCACTTCACTCTTCAGTAATGTTTATTGTTTAAAAAGCAATGATTTCTCTAAGTTTGCCATTTTTTTCTGTCATAATTTTCTCTTTTTTTAAATTATGTTGATTTCTTTATTTGAAGACATGTTCAATGGCTACATGAAATCCATGTTCCTTTATACACGATATTGAAAATAAGTGATTCATTTATCATTCCCTTTTTTCTTGAGAATTGAAAAATGTCAGAAGTGACATGATTTGAATTATATTATCAGAATGCAGGAGACGATTATCTCCCTTTTTATTTAATCTCACCACAAACAGTATAAAAGTAACATCTTGCAATAGGTTTTAGAACCTGTTTAGGAAGATGGTACTCGTAGGAATTCAGATGATTATCATCTCTCTTTTGACAAAAGAAATTAACTAATGTCTTAACAGGCCCTTAAGGGTCATGTGACATCTGTACTCAATTTTTGTCCATTCACACAGCTTGTTTTATCCTGTTGGATTACTGCCCCCTGACAATAATCACAGGTGGGAAGATAATGAATTACCACCTCTTGATGATAGTCACAGGTGGAATAACATTTGAAAGCCCCTTTCTCTTTTCTCCTTTGACTTTCAAAGCAACAAGATACATTTATTCTTGCTATGACAGGTGTGAGGCCATGGAAGTACTTCAGAGACATATCTGTTATAGTTTCTCTGTGTGGGACAAATAGTGATAGGTATATAGATATTTATATATAATTTTTTCTATGACATAGTATATAACATGTCTTTGAGAACAATGTGTATTTAGAATTCATTTCTTCTTCTGGTTCTTTCTTCCATTGTATCAAGGTGTTTGTATATCACGGATATGCTAATACCTATAATGGGGAACTGGAAACTTGAAAAATTCTCTCTTTCCAGGCCCCTCCCTCTCCATTAGAACTATATTAATATATTGTAGAATTTAATTAAAATCAGTAACTCAAGGCTCAGTTGTTACCAGATGGGTGATAAAGGGGGTGGTGAACCATTGTTGAGCTGTAATTATATCATCAATTGGTTTTAATAACCTTAATCCAAGCCTGCCTATACATTGTTCATACAAAGCAAGGTTTTTTGCTCAAATAAATCTAAAGTTATCCACCATGAAAATCTAAGTGAAGCTAAATAATTTGTCTGAAAGGAATAATAAATGTAGATGTTATGTTCATAAGTCATTGTGGATAGGTTGGTAAGTAATTCTTTTATTTGGACTTTGGAATTAAAATGAACTGACTCGAGGTTATATGATATATTTTTATTTTAGAGTGACAAGTAAGTCCTTTGGTATTCGATGTAGGAAAACGTTTATTTATAAGTCAGATAGTGGTAGTAATAGCTTTGGGAAAGTCCAGTAGTGTAGTTTTAAAGTCAGACTATGAAAAGAGTAGTTGTAATATTAGAACTAGGTCAGTGTCAATCTCTGTGTTTTTCTCGACCATAAGCAGGGCAGAAATATGATTAGTAGATAACCTCTTAACTTCTACTTCATACATCATGCATGGTTGGTTTCTCTGCAGTAGCATTCTTTTGTTCCGTCCTCTCCTGCTGCCCCCCCCCCCCCCTTCTAGCTCAGAGATGTCAGCTTATATGCTTTTGATCAGGCTTCAAGATTCTGACAGGAACTTTTGTTTCAGCTAACATCAAGTCTGTCTGTGTTAATTTTTTTTGATTGGCCAAAATTATTTTATTTTCTGGCATTACTTTTTTTTTAATTTTTTTTTTCTCATAATGGAAGTTATGCATGGAGCCTCCCTGATTTTTGTTTTCAGTCATAAATTAGTAGGCTCTGTTTCTGCAAACTTCCAGCATTATTTTCAGACAGGTTCATTTTTTTTTCTTCTTAATTTTCTTTTTATTTGAGGGTTGCTTTCTCATTAGTTTAGAGAAGTGTGTGTGTGTGTGTATATATATATATATATATATATATATATATATATATATATATATGTATATATATATGAGAGAGAGATAAGGGCTTTAAAGAAAAGCGCAAATGCCTTATTTAAATTTGTATCCTTTTTAATTTTGTTGTTTATATATTTTATTTGTTTTTTTTTTATCAGGACTCACTACATGATCATCAAGATAAACTAGTCTAATTTATATTTAACTTCCTTATTTTTTGTCATTACAAAACAAACATTTAATTATTTTGGCACCAATAAAAATATAAAATCTTTTCATAGTTTGCATAATCTTTATAATATTTTTGCCTCATTCTATGACCTGATTTGTACACACCTGTTTCTAATTTCCTTTGTAGGGAAATTCCCTTGTTTGTACAACTACTCAGTGACACCATGGTTGCTGATGAGGGGGAATTTTTTTTCAATTTTAATTCTCAATTGCTGAAAACTGATTTTCCAACAATTATTTTCTCTATGTTTTCCAGTGTTTCAATATTCTTTTTTATATTTGGGAGATTCAGGAAAAAAGCCCTCATACGAGGTGGTGGTGGGGGGACAATAAAAGGAACCAAAAACGTGAGAGACTTGGGATTTCTATGTATCCACATTCATTGACTTTCTTGTAAGAAAAAACATTTTGACTTCTGAAATGTTGAGAAATTATTAATTTTTGAGAAAAAAAATTTCTTATATGTAATGCTATCATCAATATAAAAAATAACAAAGAATGTTGGATTGCCAGGAATCAAGACAAGACAAAATCGTATATGTCCATTCTATCCCCAGCCCTCATCTCAGCAAACTTAATATGCAAAAAAACAATATTGCATTTTTATTATCATCCATACTTCTTTATTTTTATTTTATTTATTTATTTTTATTTTTTTTTCGTACGCTTTTTTAGGGAGGGGTAGAATTGCAGTTTTAGTCTGTCCTTTGACTTCACACTGTTTTAATAAAAGGTAAGCATTACCTTTAAAAAAAATCCAGTAAATTAATTCTTCAGACTTCAAAACACATCTCTCGGGCAACTATTAGTTTTTAAAGGGAATTTTTAAATATTTGTTGTTTATTTTTCGTATACAATGGCGGATCGATGAGTGACTAAAATGAAAATGTTATTTTTAAAAGTTTATTTATATACGGAAATTATTTTTTTTTCTTTTAATTCGGATTAGTAGCTTTATCTTTCAAATAATAATAGAACCGAAATCTAGATTCAAAGAAGGTATTAAATTAATTAAATGATGCATTATTTAAAATGCGTTTTTCGGGTACTTTTAGGAAGTCCGTGGCGGTACCTAGATTTACAATTAAAAAAAAAAAATTATTTAGAAAAAATGTAAATCAACATAGATAATTGTAAATTTTATAATTAATTTTGTTTACTCAGTGATATACTCATTTGTGCCTTGTCAGCACCTAAATTCTAAAATTGAACAGAATTTGATAAGAAACATACCTTATTAAACATAAACTAAACAAATTTCACTTCAGGTAAAAATCCGTATATTCAATTTCTCTCTCATACATTTTTATGCTTCTTGGGTATAAAAATTATTTAAAAAGGTCCCACTTAAAATTGTTTATCAAAGTTTTGATTTCAACTATCATACTTGTGAAATCAAAATTGATCTTATTTGCTTAAAATATTATTTTCCATGAAAAAGAACAAAAAGTTATATTTAAAACTATGTTGAAGCCACTGGATAATGATAATATACTTTTTTTTTTACAGTAATTTTAAAATGATCACTAGACATTTTTGTCTACGCTTAAAAAGCCAATTTTTTCATCTCCACAATTAGCCACAGTCAGGTAGCAATTACAAAAACTTCACTTCTGGTTAGAAACCACAAATCCAGCAACAAAAAGAAACAAAACATTTTTAGCAAAAGTAAACATTCATTAATTGTAGCAAATAAAAAACAAATGTTCAGTTATTCTTTTTAAAAGATATCGATTATACGAATCTAGACATTACAAATAAACTACATTTTTAAATCAGTCAGTTTTCCTAAATCCTAATAATAAAATAAAATTATATTTGGTAAGTAGTAACAAAAATAAACTTTATTGTCAATAAAAAACGTCAGTATTTCATATTAAATGTGACAGTCATTATTCTTTTTTTCAAAGTAAAAACTTAAAAACCAATACAGAATTATAAATATGAAAATAATAATAATTATATTCAAGTTATCCAAAAAATTTGAATTGAAATGAATGAAATGTAACAGACTTCTTGTCAATTCTCAAATTTTACAAGCTTTAGTTTATTAAATTGATATTTTGACCATTTTTTATATATTTTTTTATCATTATCATTGCCTACATTCATTTATTTTCCAAGTAAATATCGTTCTTTTCAAGACCTTTCTATAAATGATTAAATTTCAGCTATGACAAGGAGATGATAAAATAAAAGTAAAACCAAGGTTTAATTTTCCACTCAAAAATTTGTTTTCGATCAAAATTTAAAATTGACATCACAATTTACATTTTCAGAATCCTGGAGAAAAAAAATAGTTAACTTTCATAATGAAACAAGAACATACTTGAAATGTGGATCATAATGTAATGTTAACTTGTTTTCTTAACTAGCAAGAAATATTTTTTTTCAATTCAATGATTAATTAATTATAAATCGTAATGTAAATCGAAACGAATTTAGAAAACCAAGGGAGATAACTACGTTGCATTTGACCAAAAGTTTTAACAAGAAAAAATACATCATTATTTCTTTTTAAAAATTATCAATTGATAATATTGTAAAATATTTCTCTTTTTCAGGGATACTAGGTTTTCTAAATAGAAGTACCGAACATCCTGTTCGAATTTAAATTCAAATTATTTCTAACCTGTAGGTAACACCACGGATTTTCAAAAAAATATTTTATGCCTTCTTTCAACATAAATTTCGGTTCTATTTGAAGGGTAAGGAAGGGAAGTAATCTGAATTAAAAGGAAAATTAATTTCCGTAGATAAGTAAACTAGGCATTTTTAAAGCATTAGTACTTTTTTCGTCACTCATCGATTCATCGAGACGCCATTGTATACGAAAAATGTAAACATCAAATTTAAAATTCTCTTTAAAATCCAATATTTGTTCTAGAGATGTGTTTCGAAGTTTATTGATAAATTTAATTAAGGATTAATTAACTGGATTTTAAAAGTAATGCTTATCTTTTACTTAAAACAGAATGAAAATAATGTTTTATTTACACACGATATAGCTTGTAAGGTAGAAATGTAGAAATACAATAAATATAATTCTACCCCTCTCCGAAAAAGCGCGCGAAAAAGTAAAAAAAAAAGCCTAAACCAGTCTTGCAATAATCAAGAATTTGTTGTTTACATTTACATAGCCAATTGTTTTTAAGAATATATATTTTTTAATTCTATACGCTTTTATTAAACTTAATAAAATGAATAAATTTGAAGGCATTAAGGCGCTACCCAAACAAAATTATTGCGTTAAATGTAATTTGCATTTAATGTAAGGAAAACCTTTGAGTAAATTTTAGAAAAATTACAATAAAGTATTCTTTTATATAGTTTCATCATGAGTCTGAAATTTTTTTTTTTTTTTTTTGCAGGGAAGGGAACAAATTATGCAGGAAAAAATAAGCCAAATATTTTTTTTTAAAATAATAAAAAAAACATGTTTAATTACAGTAGTAAATATTGGTTCTTTTTGTATACCGTCATCGTGTCCGAGTATCGGGTTCTGTCAATCCTTTAAGTCCTATCTTCACGGTTGATATTTATGTTTGACATGACTTGCGAGGCCCAGTCGGTGGTGGAATAGTTGCGGACAATGCTCACAGGGGAGGGGAGGGGGAGGACGGGGGTCGTTCACAGCGCTCTCTTCTCCGTCACCTTGCCTTTTCATTCTCCCTCCTCCTTTTCTCGAAGTCCGCGATGCCATCACGTATTGATCTCCTCCACATCATTCGGTCCCTGGCAGTTTCTTCCCACGAGGACAAGCTGATGTTGGTAAGTGTCAGGGTGCGCTTTAGTTGGTCCTTGTAGCGCATTTTGGGTGTTCCTCGTGGTCTGGTCCCAATGGCCAGCATGCCATATAGGATTTTCTTGGGGACATGTCCTGCCCAGCAGAGACGGTGGTAGATGATAGTGGCCTCGACACTGCTCACTGAGGCTCTGTCCAGCACTTCTGTGTTGGTGGTGTAGCTCTACCAAGAGATGTTAAGGATTTGCCTTAGTTTCAGTTGCTGGAAGCGTTCTAGCATTTTTACCTTTTTATATTGTATACAAGAATCTGTAAAAATGCAGAAAACCAGACACTAAAAAAAAATCGAACACTGTACTGATGGATTGGAAAAGAGTGCTTTCAAGACACAAAAACTGACTGAATGAGAGATATTAGTTTAATATCATAATACTCTTTTGATATTGAATAGTCGTCAGTCAAAGAAAGATATCAGAATTATATCCATCTTGTACAATCCATACCAAAAATAATCTAGCAGTTGCTAAAAGGGAAAAATAAATCAAATTTCTTTTAAAAATACTTCACACTTGAAAATGGCATTAAACTTTACATTTCTTAACTTTTCAAACATGACTTTATTTAATTAAATAAAATCTTGTGATGAAAGGATTAATTTCAAAATCACCCTGAAATATTACAATTTTTTTTTTTAAATAAATAGTTTAGATTTTTATGTCTGTCTGAACTAAAAGAAAATAATGCATTTTATTAAATTATACAAGAACTGATTCTTAAAAAAAATTATTTTTGGAGTTTTATTGAATTGTTTTTGGTAAGATTTGGGGCAAATTTTCTGTATGTTCACACTTGATAATTTTTTACTGAAATAATATCTCCAGAATTTTTCTTTTTAAAACAATAAAGGTAAATAAATGTAAAAAATTGAATGAACACCCCCCCACACCTACATTAAAAGGTACATATATCAAATATTTAAAAGGGATGTTAAAAGACACTTCCCAAAATATATTTCCTCAAAGTTTTTAATAAAAAACAATTCAATAAGGAATTCATTCATCAATGAATAAGTACTGAGAATTCCGTTTGAATTAGATAATTTTCTGATTTTGGCAAATTTTAAAACATGCAGTAACTATTTTTTGCTTTCATTTTGGAAAAAAACATCTATTTTGGTGGTAGCTAATCATAACCTAATATGAAAATTATATTATGGCTTACGATTAGAAAAAGAATGTAAATAATTTAATGCTTTGCAGGGTGAAAAGAAAGAACAAATTGATCTGTCTGTATTTCAAGCTTTTTCTGACACACGACAATAACTGAACTTTTAGTTCAACATCCAGGCCCATTACTATTCATCATGAAATTTGTTAAATATTAATTACCTATAGTCCTCCATATTAACTATTTTATATATATATATATATATATATATATATGTATAATAAACAATTACCCATTTTAAAAATTGCTAATCACAAGACAGGTTGCAAATAGGTAACTAAATAAATAATGTTGTTTGTTATGTTTGTGCATATATAATGAATATATTTTTTGTGCATGAGACTACAACCAGTGAAGAGAAAGAGAGAAATAGTAATAATAATACTCCCAGCACAATAATTATTACACACACACACACACACAGAGGTATTTTGTTGAGAATATTATTATCACCACAATGTTCTTGAAACATGAACTCTAAAGAAAAATATCTTCCTAAGTTCAACTGAGAAGTTAAAGGAATTTGTAGTGATTTATAAATAATAAGCAGGAGTTGCATTCCCTGCTTTGTTAGGTTATAGTAAAAGAAATGGAAGTAGAATTCCCATAATGCACTAGAAAGATAGAATTCCCATAATGCACTAGAAAGATAGAATTCCCATAATGCACTAGAAAGATAGAATTCCCATAATGCACTAGAAAGATAGAATTCCCATAATGCACTAGAAAGATAGAATTCCCATAATGCACTAGAAAGATAGAATTCCCATAATGCACTAGAAAGATAGAATTCCCATAATGCACTAGAAAGATAGTTTTGGCACAAAAATGCAATCTCTCTTTCTCTGTCTGCCAACTGTTGAACCAGAAAAAATATGTCTTTTCATATAGACAAGCCTAAAACAAGACTTTATTTCTTTGCATTTTTATATACAAATCAATATATGCATATATGTTCTGTGAACAATACATATAAATTATTTAAGCAATTGTATGTTTGATCAAAAATCAATCATTTAATAAGTATATTATATCTTGTTGCATGCAAAAGAAAACTTCATATTTTATTTCATGTAATATTGTGCATGAATATTAATTTGACATATTGTGGAGCAGATGATATAAACCCAAATGAAAATAACAAAAGCAAGAACAAGGCTTTATATCATTCTCACTACCCACAACAAATGAATGTGTTTTATTCTGTTTGCATTTTTTGAATTATGAGTTTTTTCATTTAACTTTTGGCCATTGTAAAATTACATATAAATACACAAAGGAAAAGCAAACAAATAAGATAGTTATATATTTAAATAAACATAAACATCAAGCAACAAGTTTGTAACAAGCAATAAGTAAGTTTGTATTCTGAAATAGAACATGTAATCTATACAATATACTGAAAACAGTTTGGAGAAAAGTATTAGTAGTGGTATGCAAAGACTTGTAACTGTTGTAGAACTCATAAAAGAGTAGAATTAAAATAATGAAGAAATTAGTTTATACTAAACAATATATTTGCTTTGCACAAAAAATTCTGAGCATTTTTTCTTTTTTAAACTAGTGACTAAATACACAATTGAAAACTTTTTCTTTTAAACATTTGCATGCACCTTTCTTTTCCTCACAGATTATATACCTGAAGAAGGCTGTAAAATGGACCATTATAGTAACAACAAAGGCAACACAAACATTCAATTTCATAGCTTTAAACAACTCTTGAAATATTTTATTTTTTAAAAAAAAATTCTGGCTGATTTTGTTTAAGTACATTTTGCTGTCAATTCCAAAATAAGTTTTTATGAAAAGTAAAGATATTCTATATTTTGACAAATTGTACAAAAAAAAACAAAAAATAAAACAAAAGACAAATAAAATTAAATTATATTTTTTGCTAGAATAACTTCTGTAGAGGGCAACACAGTTTTCTTTTTCATCTTTATATTCTGAATATGTGTTTCATGCAGTCATAATTTAGTCTAGTTTGAAGATCTTGTAGGGGAGTTATAAAAGTAAATAATTATAATTTCCCTAACATTTATATATACAAAAATACTTGTAAAAATGAGAATCAGCAAGGCATGGAAACAACAAAATGAATATTATTTATTATCTGGTTGTTATGTGGTGCTGAAGATGCGAGACACAGTATTATTGAGTAAAATTGTGAGTTTGGGGTCAAATGTAGATCAAATATGGATTGGAACCTGACAGAATGATAAGATAAAGTATAAGTAAAGTGTATACAGTCTTTCTCATATGTTTTTTTTATAGATGTGTGTAAAAAATGTCCAGATAATTTAGTGAGAAAATACAAGGGATTTTTTACCTCAAATTTTTGTTGAGTGCTAAGAGAACAATGTTACTATTATGGCCTAAAAAAGAAAAAGGAGCTGCAATTTTCATTGATGCACAAACTGTCTGTGTTGACTGCCTGTCTGATAGAATGTCACATGTTTGTTTGTGCAAAGAAGAAAAGTGGGGATCAATTCTCATTGGTTTAGAAAGAATGAATTGATGATAATTATAATTATTTTTGACACGATAATTTTTCTTTCTTTCTTTCTGGACATGACAGTCTTGACAAATTTTTAAAAATATTATTTTTTCTTTCATATAATGGTAAGGAATTAGCTAGATAAATGTACCATTGCCACTAATGTCTTACTATTATGTGGGGGGTATTTCTGGCACACCCTGTATATCTGATTTTCATAATTTATAGACTTTTATTGATGTATTTTGATATTTTTAAACTATTAGATCTGCAGGATTTTTTATACTGGGTTTCAACAAAAAGAAATGTTTGTAGAGAAGAAAAAATTAAACCTCATTTAATTATTTGTGGTTATACACATTACATGATTCTATGCGATCTTCTTATTTTTAAAAACATAAGTACACTTTAGATTCCTTTTATACTTAAGTACAATATTACTGCTGTATGATCAGGTCATCAGTGGCTAAGCCTGCCAGGCTTTTCTGGTGAGAAGAGTGGCTAAGCATGCAGTAAGATTAAAAACAAAATTTGTCAAAGGGCAGATGAACCTTCTTGTAGGGTGAATGGCCATTGTGCACATTATTGTAGACTGGACTCTATAGTTATGTGTGCAGTCACTGGAGTGATGACATGGCATTGCTGGGCAGAGGGTTTCTTTGATTGAAGTCAGTAGCCAGAGCAGAGGGTTCCCCTGATGAAATCAAAAGCTATGTGTCCATGACCAAGGTAAGCATTCAAGTTAGAGGACATTGGCTCTGGTTTTACCTGGAGATGGATGGTCTCCATTAGGCCTTTTGTACAAGATATGCTGTGCATAAATGAATACCTCACCAGCTTTCAACTTAGATATATTGAGGAAACTAGTCGGGTGCTCAGTTACCCTAAGAACGTGGGATTGATGATGATGATGACATTACTAGATTTTAAAATGAAAAGATCCATCATGCATAGTTAAGTAGAACAAAAAGTCATAACTATAAATTATATTTACACTATTATTCCTGTTGTACACTTAAATCAATCTACTTACACAGTCACTTGAGAAAGATTGAAAAATTGAGAACTTCAATATTCACATTTCTACCAAAAATTCCAAAGCCTAATTAATCCTCTTGTTCTTTACTATATAAAAAAAAGAAATACTATGTGTTTGTAGAAACTACTGCATTTATAACCATTTCCAGTCCAGACTCCTAAAACTGGAAGAATAATTACAACTTTACGATTGTAGACTGAGTTAACTCCCTTTGAGTAGCTAACTAAAAGGTTTGCAAAAATTTTCAGTGAATTGAAATTAAGTAAAACAAATTAAAAATTTCCTTTACCTATCTAAAAAATTTCCATTTTTAAGATATTCTTGAAGTTATTAATTTTCCGCTTTTTAAAGTTTTTATTTCTAAAAGAAAATAAAAGAAATAAATTTCTTGAAATTTCATATGGAGAACTTTGATCCAAAATTCAACTATAGATAATAATGACTTAAATCTTCCAGATCATTAAAATTTAAGGTTTTAATATTCCTTATTTTTTTAATACTACTTCTAGTCATGATTATAACAATAATTCACTTAACTTCATCTTTACCAGATTTGCATATATGTAGATCTATCTTTCTAGAAATCAATACATTTTTTTTTATTCAGATAAAGGAAACATGCAACTCACTGCATTAAAATTCAAAGTGTGTGGCTCAGATTGTTTTTGGATATAAATCAAAATAAATAAAATTCTGGGTGTAATTTTTGTGTGTACATATAATCTAGTTAATAGCTACAAAAAAAATTCAAGGTGAATAAATGCATTCAATATAATTATACTTAAAATATATTTTACAATTAAATTTAATTCATCAGAACAATTTTATAGAATAATTTTTGTCTAAATGTAAAAAAGTAATTTGCAAAATTTTGTTTAAACAAATCAAATCAAAATTGTTTGGAAGCTATTATCTGACCCAATTTTAAAAAATTTAATAATATTAGTTTTTTTCCCTACATATTTTATGATCTCTATTAAATAATAAAAATCAAAAATGCTTTCGATTTATGAATATCAAAAGATATTTTAATTTATATTTTTCGGGCTAAGCTTTATTCAATGAGACAACCGAACAAATTTAGGTTAAAAAAATGGGAGCTTACAGAAATTTGCTTTATTCTAGAATTGCTTCCCTTGCATTGAATTTTTTAACTGGTATTGAAATGTACTTTCTTTATAAAAAGATTATTTTTTTTTTATCAACGATTTTTTTCAAATATACTACTCATACGCCGAAAATGAAGGCAGTTTAAGTTGTTTTACTTGATTGTTGGTAGTATACTATGAAAAATATAATTCAAATCATTAATTTTAATGCCATGTCTTCTCAAGACGTAGATGATCATGACTCTTCACAGATTCCCTTTCTTCATTATCTGTAAATAAAATTGTCATAGAAAAAGATAGTGAAATTGTTTCCTGTTGATTTCTACATTGTTTTAATTTCAAATCAAATGTGATAACAACAATAACAATAACAATAGAAAATAAAACTGTAAATGGAAAATAAATGTAAATACTGTAAATTCAGACTTTTTTTTGATAACAAAATTTTTTATTGAATTTTTTTTTGTCTATATAAAAGCCAGTGTTTGTTGCTTTTGAAATGCAAAAAATATTTCACACTTTTTTTTTTTCTGTAGAGCAGATGCAACATTCATATTTTCTAACCTCAAAATATGTCTACATAAAATGGTAAAATTTATGTTGTTCATCTCTCAACTAGGTAGGTACCAAAAAACAATGTTTGTGAACATATTGATAAAATTTTAAAATGTATTGCAATTAATAAAATATCATCTTTGAATTTCTGTTTTAATACCAAGAAAATAGTATACAGTTAGTTGTAAAAAATAATTTAATTACTTCTGCAGATTTTAGGCGGTTTTTAATGTCAATTGTTGCCAATGAAATCAATTTTGATTTTGCCATGACTGATGCTTATTGTCAGAAAAAATTGAACTTAAAAAAACTTGAAAAAGGTTTTTTTTTACAAAACTTTGGAGTTGTAATACTAATATAACATCAATCAGCTAAATGACAAATTATTTCTCTCTCTCTCTCTCTCTCTTATATATATATATATATATATATATACATATATATATATATATGATAAAAATATAGTTTTAACTTATGCTATATTTATACGTAAAAGTGCTCAAATTCGGAGATAGAGCATATGTAAATATAAAAGACATCAACACTAAGTAGTGACAGTCTGTTTTGTACTTGAATGTGCTTTCCTTTATCATGGTAACAGCTGAACCTGGTTTCACCATGTATGTACGTCAGGACTGAGCAGTCTAAAAGCACAACAGGTTGTGCAGTGATTTCCCATACAAAAGGGGGACATAGGTTTGAACTCTGCTGAAAGGCACATTTTCTTTATTGAAGACTCTCTGAAACCTAGGCTGGTAGATGACAATTATACCATTTAAAAAACAGAGACATCTACTCAAATATGTGTCTCTACTAAATATAATGCTTATAGTAGCAATATATATCTGCCAGCGGGTACGTTTCTTTAATAATTTTTCTTCCCAACATGGAAACTGCTAGTAGCCCACTGGTGACAGCCACTGACAGGCCACTGTTGGGCCTCTAGCGGTCTGCCAGTGGCTACATTGCCAAGCTGATGTCATTGGCGACCCAACAGCAGGTCACTAGAAATAAATACTAGTGGCATGCCACCCAGTGACAGATTGGTGGCTTGTGTCGGGTTGAGGGTGCAGGCTGGTAGATGAAATAAATACAGCTTAAAATAAAACAGAGTGTCTAATCAAATATAGGTATCCACTAAAAATAACATTTCAATATATATATATATAACTTTGTCTACATGTAAAAAATTATTAAAAATAATCAAAACACTAAAAAATGAAAAATGCAACACTCAATAACATTAACTATGAACATAGCTACAATGTGCTGTGTTTGGAAAATAAAACGTCCTATAACTTCAGACATACATAAAACAAACCTCATATTCAGTTAAAAATAAAAATTGTCCTTAATAACGGCTAAAAGAATAGCCGAGAGTACTTGGATATGTAGAACTTTTGGACAGTTTTTTACACACTTTGTGTCCAGGAAAGAAAAAAACATCTATACAAACACAAGAAAAATTAAATAAAAAGATTACTCATAGTAACTTGTCAGTCGGCCTTAGTGAAACTTGTAAAAAAGAAGGATTGCTGCTGAAATACACTATATATATTTATTCTCTCATTTTCATTTTCCCTTATGGGCATTATTATATCTATGATATGATAACACCTTATTTCATGTATGGAACAGCTGAAAGGAAAAGGAATCAAAAAAATTCTTGGTTCTCAGAGAGAGTTTTATAATGCTAAGTTATACACAAAATTATATACACATATTTACATTTGTCCCATGTAGAGAAAATATAACACATGTGGAACAACAAGAGGAGTGAAAAGAGAACAAAAATATAGTATTACATATATTTCTTAATGGGAATTGGATCTGCTGGAGATTCTGCTGTGCTTCTGGAGTTGCCATATTCCAGATTTGAGTCTGCTGGATTAATCTGCTATGTCATGAGTGAGGACATATTCTACAAATGGGAAACTGGATTTTTCCCAACATGAGGACTGAGCTGAAGATATTTTTTTTTTTATATCTAGTGAATATATATTTCCATAGGCTTGTTTGCTGCACATGGGGTGGAGGGAGGCAGATTCGTCTTCAGCCCAGGCCCCTTGGCCCAGGCTAATATAGCAACTGCTCAGTTTGACTCCTTAAATTTGACTGACTGACTGCTACTTTCTTCATTATGCAGTGACATTACTAATATACTACATAACATTAATTGTAAAAAAAAAAGATTTCAGATTCTTGAAAGAAACTAAAACTAAAGAAGATCTTTGTCAATTTATTAACTGGGATTTAAAAGCATTCAACAACTGGTCAATACAACCAATAAATAATTTTGCTTGTATCTCACCTCCTGTGTCATATCCTCATATCAGACAAAGGCTTTAATACTGATTTTTAAAGTACTTAAAAATTACAGAATAAAGAACACAAAATTTTTACCTGATCTTGATAATGGTCAGAAGTATAGTTGAAAGTGCTACAACTCAAGCAGTAGAACAATATTTACATTTAATGAATCCTGACTGACATACATTCTCCTGTATATAAACAAGAAATTCTACCTAAAAAAACATCCATGTCTATAGTCTTTAATCAAAATCATATATTTCTAATCTAGGCATAGTCATTGTGTTCACTTTTGTATAGATATCCTTGGGAATGTATTCTTTTCCCACACCCCAGACATGGTTTAAATATCAAGGCAAACTGGGTTCTCTAACCTAGTGCTGCACTTAAATTCAAAAACTCTAGGTACCATAGTGAAGAGCTCATCCAAACAATTACCATGAAAATATTTATAGAAAATACATAGAGAGGCAACCTTAAAGTGGTGGGAAAGTCACTGGAGCTGAGCCATCAGATCAGGACCAGTAAATAATGCAGATTCTACTTTGAATCTTATCAAGAATTCAAGATAAATAGCAGGGGCACTGGACCATTTGTGACAAATGGTAGATTTATAGATATGCAAGATAGATTCTGGAGAGAAAAATTGTCTCACCTGACATAGTGAACTGACTTTCTTAGCAGCTTACCTAGCAATGGATTCAATATAATCTTTCCACTTCATATCAGCAGAGAACATAAGCCAGAGAAGGCGCTACGAGTCACTTTCAGGAGGATAGCATCAGCCATGACTGATGGAAGGCAGCAAGTGGTCTCTCAGATGATTAATGGAGAGAAGTTTAGTTTTGAAATTCTTAAAATTAACAAGCCATCCTTTGCCCCAGTTAACTATGGACATGAGGTTGTATTGGACATCAGCTACCATTTTGACCTTACTATCAAGGCAGGAGTAAATTGTTTTTCAATGTAAATACCAAGGTCATTAATGAAAATTAAAAATAGAGTTGGTCCAAGGATGTAGTACATTAGTACAAAAGGATCTAGACAAGTGGCCATTCACAATAACTCTCATTTCACAATTTGATAGGATAGACTGGATCAGTTCAAAAAGTGTCCAGAGACACTGTAACTTTTCAGCATGCCAGACCCTGTCAAAGGCTTTCAAGATCTCAATACAATAGCCTGGGCGTCACTGTTTTTTCTCTCGAGCATGATAAACTCTTTCTGTAAATATCATCAGTACATCAGCAGTTGACCTGGAGAAACAAAAGCTATATTGCTTGCTTGTCTAAGAAAAGGCCCTGTGATAAGAGATGATGAACCAATTCAGCATTGATTAGGGCCTCTAGTAATTTTCCAAAAAGAGGTACAAGACTAATAGGCCAATAGTTGAAAGGGTCGGATGGCTCACCAGAGTTCTTAAAAACTATAACAACAGATGATGACTTCCAGCAGGCAGGAAAGCAGGAGGCAGTGAGGCATTTATTATACCATTTAGAGAGAACAGGATACCAGTTCAGGAGCACACTTCTTAATGACTATTACAGGGATACCATTAGGTCCACATGCTTTGTGGGGATCTAGGTTAGAGATGATAGCAGAAACCATGGAAGGGGTTATATGCATATCACTCAAGAAAAGTTCTAGGAGGGAATTTAGGCATGTATATTCTGGATGAGTCAAGAGTAGATTTTGAGAAGAATTTACAGGCAAAGCATTCATCTTTATCAGCAGAGGATGATAACACCTTTTATTGATTAAAGAGGGGAGGAGTAGAGACCTTACACTTATTTAATGCTCTATTACAGAACCGCCAGTAATCACAAGAGCAAAAATTGTTAGAGGCTATGCAGTGCCTCATTCTCTTGGCAAACAGGGACTTTGCTCAAGGACTCACTCAGCAATGAATAGGTGCCTGTTGTGATGAATGTTGTCATGTTGGTATAACCGAAAATAGTGGTTCCTGTGTGCTATAGCAGCCAAGCATGCAGGTGTAAACCATGGATTGAGGTTTCACATAGTCACCAAAGACAAAGATGTTCACAGATGGGTGGAGGGAGAGTGCCTTTTCGAGACTATCAGCAAATTATGTATAACATACTGCAGTCCTATATATTATATATATATATATATTTATGTATTATTGGCAGCTTGATATCACTTTGGTGGTATATAACAGAAAGTGAAAAGAATGCGAACCCTGGGCCTTTAGTGGGTGCATAGCTTTTGAAGATCAAGGAAATGGGAAAAAAAAATAAATGCCTCTTGGATTTTAATATTTTTCATTGCTTGACATTCACTTCCTTTGATATTTAAGCAAAAGATTTTGGTAAAAATGCAATGGAAAATTTTTCATAAATAAAATTTGGCTATGTAACAAGATTTTTATTCTAAATTCTGCAATTTGATAAACAACATTTTTTTTTATTACCACCCCTTATCGTTTCACTTTCTCTTTCTAGTTTTAAAATAAAGACTTAAAACACATTAAGTAACAAAAAAAACAACACATATTAAACAAATAATTTACCATATATAAATATAATCATATTTATTATATATATATATATATATATATGTTTATATAATGCAAGCACACATATGAACACACACATGATAGAAAAAAAATCAACCTTGCATCAATGAAAAGTGCTTATATAAAAGAAAAAACGAGAAATATAAAAAGTCAATTTCTGATACCCTCTGACGAGTGGACAGAGTGATTGCTGGAGGGTCTGACTATGAAACTGAAGATGCTAAAGGTAACACTAATCAGTTAAGTGACAAACTTTATATTTGTTTTAATTCTAATATTATATATATATATAATATTATTATGTATATATATATATTTGTTATATATAATATTTTTCTTTTTCATAGTGTGTGTGTGTGCATTCATGCACTCCCCTGAACACATGCACATACGTGTACAATACAATGGTTATTTCTCCATATATATATGGTGAGTGTCACTTCTTGACAGTTGAAGACCATCTCCACAAAAAATTTCTTTATTTTTTTTTTTAATAACTCTCAGACTCGCCAATCATGAGAGCGCAGATGACTTTTTAAACCAACCTTACTTTTACAAGCTTTTGCACAAATATTGCACCTGAAAGGAGATCCCCAAACCCAACAGGCATGGCATCAATGTGAATTTTCACATGTCTTGCTAATCCAGAAGCTGACTTGCATACTTTATGGCAGAGTGTACAAGAAGGCACGAGGATTGATTACTGGCTTCTTTCAATGGATTGAGCCTGATGAGACCGAAGGTGACTTTGAAGATCTGACAATAAAAGAGCAAAATCTATAATATATAATCTACATACATGTTGTAAGTTTAGGGTGAAAGGTAGCACTTCAAGATTACCTTTCTTTAGCATGTTACACCTTGACCTTTTCAAACTGGTTAGAATCTTGACGAACTGTTGTTCTCCACATAGATCAACATTACCATGTAATAACTGATATCCCAAGAGCTTTGAGATTGTTTTTGATGCAATCTTTAAAGACCTTTTTAAATTTGTGTCTGGGACACTTGCCTACAGATTGTTCACCATAAAAGGCACGTTTAGGCAACCTTGAATAATCCATGTGCACCAAATGACCTGCCCAGCACATTTGATTGAGAATGATTAGCTTCTCAATACTGGGGATATTAACTTTCTCTAGAGTTTCTGTGTCATGTATAAAAGACTGCCATGAAATATTCATGATTCTTCTGAGGAACTTTTGGTATACTCTTTCATTGGTACAAAATTGATTTTTTCTTTTTCATAGTGTGTATGTGTATTCATGCATGTGCATGCTTATGCACCAACCTGCACACATTCGCATATGTGTACAATACAATGGTTATTTCTCCATATATATATATATATATATATAATAATGGACTCTCCCGTTGGTTTCGACGTATGAGAATCTGACAGCTTAGTTGATTCAGTTATGAAATTCTGTGCAATAATCTTAAGTGACATTTAAGACCCGCTAGTGATTTACAAAGGAGGCCACATATGGAGCAAGTGTGAGGATTGTGAGATGAGATCACTCTTAGATTGGCTGACCTTTTAGATCTTGCTCTCACTTCTTGAAGATGATTCAGACAAGCAGATTGAAAACTGCTGAGTCCACTAAAACACGTTGATCTCCATTCTACCTGCTCCAACGCTAAGCGCTCAAGGATGTTATGTGGTATATTGACTGCTGACAAATATATAACATCATCACTATGATGGTTGCCTAACAATTTAACAATTTATTGCTTCTGAACTATTTTGTTAGGCAACAAGTAATGTTAGATCATTGAATATATGAAAACACCCCACTCATCATTATGATCTTATAAAGTTTTGAAGGCATGAGAAGTGCTTCGATGCCTTACAGCCATATAGTGTTGAAACCCCGGCTCCTGTACAATCACCAAAGTTAAGCCACATTTAGACTGGTCAGTACCTAGATGAGTGACCACTTAGGAATACCAGGTGCTTGAATGTGAAAAAGAAAAAAATCAATTGGAGAGCTGAGTTCCAATTTTAGCTGGGTTCATTATATTCACTTATGTATAAATACCCTTGGGAAAGGTATGAATCCATCTCTTCTCCCCACAGCTATAGGTTAATTAGTAAGACTTGTATTAATAAATCATTATTATCTCCAAAAAAATTCTTACAATATAAAAATATTTCCTAACTTTCAATAACCTGCAATGTATTGATAAGCTATAGAAAATGAATCAATCAATAAAAGTGCTTTGAAGATTATTCAGAATAGAAAACAATCTAAAAATCTTGTAGTGGTTAACAAGCTATGTTGTGACTTTACTATTAAACAACTAAAGTTGTATAAACTGTTCAGAAAGATTTTTGTTATTTTACCAAATTATTTTAATAATATAATCATATAATGATTTAGTACTCATTATCAATATGAAAAATTTTCTTTTTTTTTCAACTGTTTTTATCTCTGTTCTAACTTAACTATTTTATGTTCATATTTATACCCATATAACAATGTCTTTCATATTGATATACATACAATAACATTACTGTGTTCTAAATGTAAGTAAGAAGTTTCACTCAAACAGCACCCTCCCCAAGAACTGCCCCTTTATGGAACAGAATCACAAAAGAGTGCTACCTTGAACATTTTAATCTTGACCTCTTCAAGTCAAGGGTCAATTGTTATCAGTTTCATCTGCATAATGTCTACTTTCTAACCCCCTTTTCATATCTCACACTTCATTCCTCGTTATCATTCCAGCTGTAATCCTTTCTCTCAAGTGGCCCTCAAGTTTTGTATTCGATGAAATTGAGTAAAAAAAAATCATGTTCTGATGAACTTTCCTCTATCGTACCTAGACTATATGAATTTAAGCACTAGAATTTAAGTACTAGAATGGTGGCAAGGTTTCATCATTTTATAGTAGAAATGGCTAAATGTAAATATAAGTTCTATTTTAACAGTTTCTTTTCTCTTACTTCTCACTTGTAGAACTCTCTTTTGGCTTCCAAGGCAACATTGATCTTAAAAAAATTAAATGCAATGTCAATCATCATCATCTGTCTTCTGAATTCATGTTCTATTATTGTTCTCACCTTTCAATATGTTTGTTTTTTTTACTCATATTCTTTTACACTCAGTAACTCCCATGCATCTGAGTGCCTTGCTTGGGATAAAATGATTTTTAAAAAAAAAATACAATGTCTCCTTTCCTCACAAAACTAATGGTGTTACAATGTGAGATAATTAAAAACAATAGTGATAAAAACAAAAGGAATAAAAAGCTGAATTAAATTAAAATTTATACTGAGCATCTGTGTATCTTTCAAGGTAAACTCTAACTGGCATTTGTTATATTTCCCCTACCAGTTCCTAATCCTACATAAAAAAATTTCAAGATTTCATCAATAAAACTGTTATTAGTCTAAAGAAGTTCCTTCTTGGAACAAAATGTGTCACTCAGAATTTTTTTCCTTTTGTCATCTGCTTACCCACTATTCATCTGATATATATATTTTATATAATATCTTCCATACAATATGTATTCCAGCTTGATATACAGTGATCACAATAAGTGGTTTCTTCTAGATATATGAGGGAGTGTATACAAATTCTTGGTCCAACCAAAAAGCTCCCCCCTCCCCTCCCCCAAAATGAAAGATCTGCTGTTTAGTTATTTGATCAGATTTTGGGAATGGGATCAGACTAAGAATATTTCAGTACCACTTGTATACTTGCTACATGGTATGATCCAAATTTAATTTTACCATTCTTTTTTCTCTTGCAGATGTATTAAGAGCATTAACACGACAACTTCCAACCTGACACAGCCACCAATCACAGCAACTTGGAGATAGCAAGCTTCTTGAAAGTGGTTAGGTAAAAAGGAGGAATGGCAGGTGGACCCCACTGAGGTATCCACAGTAATGTACACTGAGTTTGTGTCATTTATGATATTTCTAAGTGTCAGGCGCAATGAAAGCCATGTCATGTGGTCCCATTTCTTCCTTCTGGGTCTCATAATCTATGCCATTGTCTACATCAGGGTCAAGACAAGTTCCAGCAGGGATCTGACCCCTTCCACTTAGCATCTGTGACCTAGGAGCGGCTTATATTTTTCTCAATAACCTGGTGCACTCTGTATATATGTAACAGTATATATTAACAAAATAAACTGATTTTCTGTTGAATATCTGTTTTTCTTCATAATTTGTTCACAATTACCTAGAACACACTGTATCTATAGGAAGAGAGAAAGAGAAATATATACTAATATTACTAATCAAAATTTGGAGGTAAACAAGGCTCATCATAACATATCCCTTTTTCCTGTTTAGGGCTGGATTTCTGGTTGCTCCTAAAGACTTTTTATTCTCTTTCACTCCCAGTAGTCCCTTCAGTCTTAGTGATATTATCACCTTGCTTGGGGTTAATTGATTAAAAAACAAAATGAAATAAAGACATGCCAAAAGAAAAACATTATATATATATATATATATATATATATATATATATATATATATATATATATATATATATATATATATATGTATGTATGTATTATAACAAAATAACATTTTTGGTTAAATAATTTTAGATATACTATGTCTGTTTATTTTTGTTTTAATACTTTCATGTCCATGAATCAATTTCTTGGTAGCTGTAGAAAAATGATTAAGAAAAATACCAAAATATTCTTTCAAATAATTTGAAAGAAAATTCTGGTATTTTTCTTAATCAATTTTATTATCTTAAAATTGAAAATCAATCAATATTATCTCAAAATCAATCTTTATTTTCTTAAAAAACCAAAAGATATTTCATGGCTTTAAATAACCTGCAAAAGTATTTACATTATTCAAACTGTTGCCTATCTTTATTGCTATATTCACAACATTTTGGCCCTTGTACACTCCAGCCTTCCTTCTTCAGTTGATACACTTTGGGATTTCAAACTAAACATGGAGATAGATTGTTTTAATTCCATGTGCCAAGCCTTTTTGGTTATCTAAGTTCCAGTTAATTCCATTTAGTAACTCAACTCTACAATTTTTTTGTTCTCTCTACTGTGGCCACATATTGAACACACAACTCTTTTGGTCAAGTCACTCCTTGGATTACTCAGCTGACACTTTCATCCACTGGACCATGGGTCCTTGGGAATAATAGTGTATAAATAGTTACAATCTCAGAATATATAGACAGAAACCTGCAAAAGGTTGATAAGCCATACAAAATGAACCAATCAATCAATTTGGCTGACTTCCAGATATTCCATTGGCTCCTGCACTCGCCACATTTAAATCCCATTAAGCATGTATGGGACATTTTGCAGAAAGCCCTAAATTTCATGCAATCATACCCAACAAACCCATCTCAGTTATGGACAGCCCTTGAATATATCTGGGTAGATATATCCATGGAACAATTTTTGTCACTTCTTAAACTCTATACCAGTTTGTATAGCCACTGTTATTTTGGGAAAGGAGGAACTACACATTACCAGGTAGTTTTGGGACATTTTGATTTATATGTACATATATCTAAGTAAAATCAATAAATCTGTAGCATAATGAAGTAAATATTAATCATATAAATTGAACCCAATTTCAGATCAAATTTCAGCTAATAACTATTGATTTACTAAGCACAGATTAGATTTGGTACAAGGTCGAGATTAAGGAGAACTCAGTGAGGATTGAACTCACTACTCATTTAGAACTGAGTTTGCTAACCATTACACCATGCTGAAGTGCTCAGCTAATAACTATAGATCAGGCTGTGGACTTACTCTCATATAACACAAATATATGCACATGCAAATTCATAAATGTAATATGCACAGAGAGAGGGGAGGGGGATATATATATATATATATATATATATATATATATATATATATATAGAGAGAGAGAGAGAGAGAGAGAGACTTGAAGTTTTGATTTCATGATTGTATAAAATAGAATTACTAGATTCTTAGAAACAGCCAGAATAAAAATTATTCCACTTGTGTCTACCCACACAAAGATCTGGATTAGAATTACAGCAAAAAAATATTCCAAAAATATAACTTATGTAAAAAAAATATCTTGGGATTTAATTTTTTCAGATCTTACTGGATGAAAGAAAAGAATCTTTTTCTCCATTTTCCCTCATTTTTTTCTTTCTCTCTAAAATTTTTCTTTCTCTTTTCTTCTGTCTTTTTTTTTTTTTGATATTTTCATTTTATTAATTTTCTCTTTTTCCTTGATCTTTTGTTCTCATTTTCTTCTACTATTTTCTTCATTC
>CAHIKZ030000247.1:1475000-1547500 GCA_903632075.3 Acanthosepion pharaonis | reverse complement strand
TGCTTCAAGCTAAGTGATTTAAAAATGTTAACATAATCTTATTTTGCTGTGCAAGTATAATAAAAGAGATGACAATGTGATTTTCAAAATGGACGGCTGTTCCAATCTAATTTTAGATTCACCAAGTCTGAATGAAATCTGATCTGATTCAGGCAACGTTTAATGATGTTCTCAAATGCAAACGTAGTTCAGCCAAATTAGCCGAATGACAAATCTATTTTCTTTTCTAAAAGACAATGATCAATGCCAGTTGGGGGAAATGCTGTTATAAATATCGTGGTTTCTCGTACATTTTTAAACATAAAAAGTAAAGTAATTTATGTTCATAGCCTGAGAGGCCTTTAAGTACAAGATTTTTAAATAATGTTCTAAAATGGATACATGCCTTTTCGTTTGAGCTCAGGGTAAAATTGTTATTGGCGAGAAGATTCAACCGCTACTGCTTTAATACTAACACCCGTATCTCAATACGCCAACATAATACAGTAGGAGTCATTATTTTCAAGCAACATTAACACCCTCATATATATATATATATATATATATATATATATATATATATATATATATATATATAAAAGAAGAAGAAGAGAGGTGCCGCAAACGTTTTTGGTTGTAATGTGTTTTTTTTTTAGAAAAAAATATCATGCTTTATTTTCCATAATTTTACTACACGTGTTTCTGGTCTCGCGACCGTCTTCAGGTAAAAGCGGAGATTTCCACATATTATTAAAAATAATTAATTTTTTCCTTATGTTTTTCAATGTTAAATATTCTGGATATGAGACATTCTCTGTTTTTGTGTTAGTAGTCCGAATGTCTTTTTTGAATTGACAATGAAGAGTTCTGCGCGAAGGGTCATAAAACAATTAAGGTTGGTCCAAGAGAAATGATGAATTACTTATCGGCATTTTATCTTTTAATGTTTTACTGACACCTGTGCTTTTATCTGAAGACGGTCACGAGACCAGAAACACGTGTAGTAAAATTATGGAAAATAAAGCATGATATTTTTTTCTAAAAAAACACATTACAACCAAAAAAAACGTTTTGCGGCACCTCTCTTCTTTTTTTAATATACATACTTTTCTCTCGTTGGAACCACTACAACCTCTTTCTTATATATATATATATTTATTATGTATGTAAGCAAATATATGGATATAAATCCGACAGTATGAAGAAAAATATACTGAAAAAACAAACAAAAATCTTAATATGCGATTATGCTGTTTTATAAAACATAACTAACATAGACCATATACAATTCAACATGAAAAAGACGATGGACATAAAAGCAATACCAATCCAAACAGATAACTGAAATCTTTTATAAGATCAGCGTTCCGTTTAAAAGATTTCAGTTATCTGTTTGGATTGGTATTGCTTTTATGCCCATCGTCTTTTTCATGTTGAATTGTATATGGTCTATGTTAATTATGTTTTATGAATATGTCCTGAAGATGGTCTATTAGACCGAAACGTCCGACATTGACATTAAACATTAAAACAGCATAATCGCATATTAGGATTTTTGTTTGTTTTTTCAGTATATTTTTCTTCATATATTATGTATGTATCGAACAAAAGTGAATTAATAATTAATTCAGCATGTGGGAATCTAATAAACATTTACAAACTTTTTGAAAAGCTAAAACTTCTGAAAACCCATATATAAGTATAACAATTTTAACTTAATAATTCTCAGTAAACATACATGTATTATAAATATTACATATAAATATATAAAGACGTTAGGTGTTTTTCCAAATGTTATATTCTCAATACAGTTTTTGTATAGACATTTCTAACAATTTCACTTTTTACCTATACATGCAATTTATTATACTTAATTATATATATATATATATATATATATATATATATATATATATATATATATATATATGTAATTGAATTCCAATAATAAACAAATATATTAAATTTATTTAATCAAAAAGCTAGAGAAAAGGCCAAACACCACCAAGTGGACACGTGAAAACGCGAGACTTGAAAAAAAAACCCACAGGCTAACCACTGACGCATGAATACGTGATATTTAGGAAGACAAACTGATGCAGCACCCACTGACGCGTGACGACACGATACTCGAATATCAAAAAGAAATGTATACCTATAGACATAAACTTAGCCCACATATATTGTTTGATAATCGTTTATAAAATCCAAAAGCACTCAGAAGGCATTGAACAATTTATATTTAAACTTGCCTGGAACACAGGAAAATTGTCCGAACCGAAGAATAAATACATATAAAAGAATTTTCATTGGTTTTCAACCAAACGTGCATTAATGAGAAATTATTTATATATGGACATTTCAAACTTAGTTACCTCCCCTAAGATTTCAAACGTGAAATTTAAACCGTACAGTACATGACCTTTTTTCACTTCACAGTTAAAAAAAAATTAACTTTCAGATGAATGCAACAATTTTGTCTTAAAAAAAAAACACCCTGATGATGACATTGTGCGATTGTCGAAAGTACTTGAAATATATATCAACATGGTAATTTTGTCTCTTCCTTTAATAAGAATACTAAGAAAATTGTCTGTAAATATGAGAGGATCCTAACGTGTTTAAATTATTCGATGAGACATGTCTTAATATATATATATATATATATATAAAGTCTGTGTGCAATTAAAAATACTTAATGGACATCCTGTATATAAAACAAAAAAGAACTTGCACTAATGAAAAGAGCATATAAAAAAGAAAAATCGAGGAGTATAAACAGTCAATTACTGGTATCTCCCGATGAGTGGACGGAGTGAGTCCCGAAGGATACGTCTATGAAACTCTGGAGTCGGGAAGCTAAAGGTTACATCAATAAGCTTTAGTTAAAAACCTTTTACTATCTATCCACATCTACACACACACACACACACACACACACACACACACACATATATATATATATATATATATATATATATATATATATATATATATATATATATATAATCGACTCTCCCGTCGAGATTCGACGTATGAGGGTCAAACAGATCAGTTTCCAGTAAACCGACACCGGCACATGAGATTTGATTATAGTGGTGAAGGTTTCGTGCAGGACCATCCACACTTTTTGAAGGGACGAATACAGAGACCGAATGCCACAAGGTTCCCAAACGACCCTCCGCAGGTTTTGAATTCAGAGTTGCCCTTCTCCTAGACCAGTTGCCATCCACGGCTATAGAACCCAGTCTGTCCTGCTATTTTACCCATAGCTGGAGGGAGAGGAAGAGGAATTCACACCTTTTCCAAGGGTATTTGCACGTAACTGGAATTCGAACTCGGCTCTGCGATATCTCAATCCAAGCCGCTATCAATTACTCCACCGTGCCTCCTCTTATATATTATATATGTGTGCGTGAAGGTATATATATATATATATATATATATATATATATATATATATATATATATATATATATATATATATATATATATATGTGTGTGTGTGTGTGTGTGTGTGTGTGTGTTTTTTCATGTATGTCTGTGCATACAATACATTGATCACTTTATTAGGGATACTCATTTAGTAACGGTTGGACCATTTGAAACACCTCAATTCTCTTGCCATAAATTCGACGATTCTGTCATCCTGTAATTCTTCTAGATAAGCTGTCTGCACATTCAGGATCCGAACCCATCCTTTTTCACACCATCACAAAGGTACTCTATGGAATTTAGGTCAGGTGACCGTCGTAGTGTTTCAGCTCAGACCATTTTTCGTTCTCCGGTACAGCTTCGTCGAGTCAAAAAAAATCAAACGCTTGTGGCTTAAAAATTAAAAAAAATTAAAATTAACCATGAGATGATTGTAGCAGTCGGTAAATTTTATTCGGGTGTAACCTTCTGCTGTAGACGAGCGAGGCAGAGATGAAGCAAGTTGAGGGTATTTGAGGGAACAGACTGTCTAACGGGCGTGTCTCACTTTTCGCGTCGGACCCAGGCAGTCTCTTGTCCCTCTCTGTGTCTCTGGCTTTTGCTGCTAGGAACCACTGTCTTATAGAAAACAGCGTTCTTTAACCTGTCAACTCCGCCTAAAATTAATTCATCTAGTCTGCTCCACAAAGCTAACCTGTTTTCTCAAGGTCGTTTGACATGTATCAGTCAGATGACAATCGTCAAGACAATAATTGTCATAACAATTTTCAGATGCTTTCCTTTAACAAGATATCGACTGCCAGTGATATCGCTACTGTGTAGAGGCAAAAGAAAACTCACAACTCCGTTCCATGAACCCATCTATCATTATTTCTTTTTATTTGTGACATGGGGTGATTTTTTGCTGGAAAGTGATCTCTAGAGAATTGGTGTAATGCAATCATAAAATGTGTCACGTGGTCAACCACCATACCTAGTTAGGCTGCAGCATTTCAACGATATTTCATTGGTGTCGATGTATGCCAAGAAGGGGTTTGCCATACCATTACACCACCTGTCAGTCAGGATTCATCCAAACTTTCAAGTTTACGCTAAATTCTGTCCGTCCCATGCAAATGTCAAAACAGAAATCGACTTATCGGACCGTTTTTCAAGTCTTTTATTGTTCAATTTTTATCTTTGGCGAATTATAACCTCAGGTTTGATTATTAGATGAAATGAATCATATATTTGTCGTTCACACCGAGATATCATTTTAACGATGATTGTTAAGAAAATAATGGACAGAGCGACGTTTTATGCAAATGCGTGTCATAAATGAATACGTTTTCAGGATAATATACGGGGCGAGTCATAAATGAATAAGTTTTCAGGATAATGGACGGAGCGTGTCATAAATGAATATGTTTTCAGGATAATGGACGGTGCGTGTGATAAATGAATTAGTTTTCAGGATAATGGACGGGGCGTGTCATAAATGAATAAGTTTTCAGGATAATGGACGGAGCGTGTCATAAATGAATAAGTTTTCAGGATAATGGACGGGGAGTGTCATAAATGAATAAGTTTTCGGGATAATGGTCGGGGCGTGTCATTAATGAATACGTTTTCAGGATAACGGACGGGGCGTGTCATAAATGAATAAGTTTTCGAGATAATGGTCGGGCGATAATGGTCATAAATGGGCGGACGAGCGTTAATAAATAAGTTTTCAGGATAATGGACGGGGCGTGTCATAAATGAATAAGTTTTTCAGGATAATGGACGGAGCGTGTCATAAATGAATAAGTTTTTCAGGATAATGGACGGAGCGTGTCATAAATGAATAAGTTTTCAGGATAATGGACGGGGCGTGTCATAAATGAATAAGTTTTCAGGATAATGGACGGAGCGTGTCATAAATGAATACGTTTTCAGGATAATGGACAGGGGCGTGTCATAAATGAATAAGTTTTTCAGGATAATGGACGGAACGTGTCATAAATGAATAAGTTTTCAGGATAATGGACGGGGCGTGTCATAAATGAATAAGTTTTTCAGGATAATGGATGGATAAGTTTTCAGTAATGGACGGGAGCGTGTCATAAATAAGTTTTTCAGGATAATGGACGGAGCGTGTCATAAATGAATAAGTTTTTCAGGATAATGGACGGGGCGTGTCATAAATGAATAAGTTTTTCAGGATAATGGACGGAGCGTGTCATAAATGAATAAGTTTTTCAGGATAATGGACGGGGCGTGTCATAAATGAATAAGTTTTTCAGGATAATGGACGGGCGTGTCATGAAATGAATAAGTTTTCAGGATAATGGTCAGGGGCGTGACATTAATGAATAAGTTTTCGGGATAAAGTTTGAGGATAATTCGGGGCGTGTCATAATGGCGTGTCATAAATGAATAAGTTTTTCAGGATAATGGACGGGGCGTGTCATAAATGAATAAGTTTTCCAGGATAATGGACGGAGCGTGTCATAAATGAATAAGTTTTTGGTCAGGGCGTGTCAGGATAATGGACGGGGCGTGTCATAAATGAATAAGTTTTTCGGATAATGGATTTTTAATGAATAAGGATAATGGACGGGCGTGTCATTAATGAATAAGTTTTCGGGGCGTGTCATTAATGGATAATGGACGGAGCGTGAATAAGTTTTCAATAATGAATAAAATGAATTTTTCAGGATAATGGACGGAGCGTGTCATAAATGAATAAGTTTTTCAGGATAATGGTCGGGGCGTGTCATTAATGAATAAGTTTTGAGGATAATGGACGGGGCGTGTCATTAATGAATAAGTTTTGAGGATAATGGACGGGTTTTAAGGATAATGGACGGAGCGTGTCATAAATGAATAAGTTTTCAGGATAATGGACGGGGCGTGTCATTAATGAATGAATAATGGTTTTTCATTAATGGATAATGGACGGGGCGTGTCATTAATGAATAAGTTTTCAGGATAATGGACGGGCGTGTCATAAATGAATAATTTTTCAGGATAATGGATAATGTTTTCAGGATAATGGACGGGCGTGTCATTAATGAATAAGTTTTCAGGATAATGGACGGGGCGTAAAATGAATAAGTTTTCAGGATAATGGACGGGGCGTGTCATAAATGAATAAGTTTTTCAGGATAATGGACAGGCGTTCATTAATGAATAAGTTTTCAGGATAATGGACGGGGCGTGTCATTAATGAATAAAGTTTGAGGATAATGGACGGGCGTGAATAAGTCATAATGGACGGGCGTGTAATGAATAAGTTTTCAGGATAATGGACGGGAGTGTCATAAATGAATAAGTTTTCAGGATAATGGACGGGGTGTCATAAATGAATAAATGAATAAGTTTTCAGGATAAGTTTCAAAGGGATAATGGTCGGGGACGAATAAGTTTTGGGGATAATGGACGGGGCGTGTCATTAATGAATAAGTTTTCAGGATAATGGACGGGGCGTGTCCAAAATGAATAAGTTTTTCAGGATAATGGACGGGGCGTGTCATAAATGAATAAGTTTTTTCAGGATAATGGACGGGGCGTGTCATAAATGAATAAGTTTTCAGGATAATGGACGGAGGTCATAAATGAATAAGTTTTTTCAGGATAATGAACGGATGAATCATAAATGAATAAGTTTTCAGGATAATGGACGGGCGTGTCATAAATGAATAAGTTTTCAGGATAATGGACGGAGTGTCATAAATGAATAAGTTTTCAGGATAATGGACGGGATCGTGTCATAAATGAATAAGTTTTTCAGGATAATGGACGGAGCGTGTCATAAATGAATAAGTAATTTGACATTAATGAATAAGTTTTTTTCGGATAATGGACGGGGCGTGTCATAAATGAATAAGTTTTTCAGGATAATGGACGGGGCGTGTCATAAATGAATAAGTTTTTTCAGGATAATGGACGGAGCGTGTCATAAATGAATAAGTTTTTTCAGGATAATGGACGGGGCGTGACATAATGGATGGGGCGTGTTAAAATATGAATAAGTTTTCAGGATAATGGACGGGGCGTGTCATAAATGAATAAGTTTTCAGGATAATGGACGGGGCGTGTCATAAATGAATAAGTTTTCAGGATAATGGACGGGCGTGTCATAAATGAATAAGTTTTCAGGATAATGGACGGGCGTGTCATAAATGAATAAGTTTTTCAGGATAATGGACGGGGCGTGTCATAAATGAATAAATGAATAAGTTTTTCAGGATAATGGACGGGCGTGTCATAAATGAATAAGTTTTTCAGGATAATGGACGGGGCGTGTCATAAATGAATAAGTTTTTCAGGATAATGGACGGGGCGTGTCATAAATGAATGAAGGATAATGGACGGAGCGTTTTCAATGAATAATGGATAATGGACGGGGCGTGTCATAAATGAATAAGTTTTCAGGATAATGGACGGGGCGTGTCATAAATGAATAAGTTTTCAGGATAATGGGACGGTCATAAATGAATGTCATAAAATGAATAAAGTTTTTCAGGATAATGGACGGGGCGTGTCATTAATGAATAAGTTTTCAGGATAATGGACGGGCGTGTCATAAATGAATAAGTTTTCGGGGCGTGTCATAAGTTTTTCAGGATAATGGACGGGCGTGTCATAAATGAATAAGTTTTTCAGGATAATGGACAGGGGCGTGTCATAAATGAATAAGTTTTCATATAATGGACGGAGCGTTTCAGGAATGAATGGACAGGATAATGGACGAGCGTGTCATAAATGAATAAGTTTTTCAGGATAATGGACGGAGCGTCTCATAAATGAATAAGTTTTTCAGGATAATGGACGGGGCGTGTCATAAATGAATAAGTTTTTCGGATAATGGACGGGGCGTGTCATTAATGAATAAAAGTTTTTCAGGATAATGGACGGGCGTGTCATTAATGAATAAGTTTTCAGGATAATGGACGGGCGTGTCATTTAATGAATAAGTTTTCAGGATAATGGACGGGGCGTGTCATAAATGAATAAGTTTTCAGGATAATGGACGGGCGTGTCATAAATGAATAAGTTTTCAGGATAATGGACGGAGCGTGTCATAAATGAATAAGTTTTCAGGATAATGGACGGGGCGTGTCATAAATGAATAAGTTTTTCAGGATAATGGACGGGGGCATCATAAATTTCAGGATAATGAATAAGTTTTCAGGATAATGGACGGGGCGTGTCATAAATGAATAAGTTTTCAGGATAATGGACGGGCGTGTCATAAATGAATAAATTTTCAGGATAATGGGATAATGGACGGGCGTTTTTCAGGATAATGGACGGGCGTGTGAATAAGTTTTTAATGGACGGATAATGGAATAAGTTTCAGGATAATGGACGGGCGTGTCAAAATGAATAAGTTTTCAGGATAATGGACGGGCGTGTCATAAATGAATAAGTTTTCAGGATAATGGACGGGCGTGGATAATGGACGGAACGTGTCAAAATGAATAAGTTTTCAGGATAATGGACGGGGCGTGTCATAAATGAATAAGTTTTTCAGGATAATGGACGGGGCGTGTCATTAATGAATAAGTTTTCAGGATAATGGACGGGGCGTGTCATAAATGAATAAGTTTTCAGGATAATGGACGGGGCGTGTCATAAATGAATAAGTTTTCAGGATAATGGACGGGCGTGTCATAAATGAATAAGTTTTCAGGATAATGGACGGGGCGGATAATGGATAATGGACGGGGCGTGTCATAAATGAATAAGTTTTTCAGGATAATGGACGGGGCGTGTCATAAATGAATAAGTTTTTGAATAAGGATAATGGACGGGGCGTGTTATAAATGAATAAGTTTTTCAGGATAATGGTCGGGGCGTGTCATTAATGAATCAGTTTTGAGGATAATGGACGGGGCGTGTCATTAATGAATAAGTTTTGAGGATAATGGACGGGCGTGTCATAAATGAATAAATTTTTCAGGATAATGGACGGGGCGTGTCATAAATGAATAAGTTTTTCAGGATAATGGACGGGGCGTGTCATAAATGAATAAGTTTTAATGGACGATAAATGGATACGTTTTCAGGATAATGGACGCGTGAATAAGTTTCAGGATAATGGACGGGCGTGTCATAAATGAATAAGTTTTTCAGGATAATGGACGGGGCGTGTCATAAATGAATAAGCTTTTCAGGATAATGGACGGGGCGTGTCATAAATGAATAAGTTTTTCAGGATAATGGACGGGGCGTGTCATAAATGAATAAGTTTTTCAGGATAATGGACGGGCGTGTCATAAATGAATGTTTTTCAGGATAATGACCGCGTGTCATAAGTTTTTCAGGATAATGGACGGGGGCGTGTCATTAATGAATAAGTTTTCAGGATAATGGACGGGGCGTGTCATAAATGAATAAGTTTTCAGGATAATGGACGGGGCGTGTCATAAATGAATAAGTTTTTCAGGATAATGGACGGGGCGTGTCATAAATGAAATAAGTTTTCAGGATAATGGACGAGCGTGTCATAAATGAATAAGTTTTCAGGATAATGGACGGGGCGTGTCATAAATGAATAAGTTTTTCAGGATAATGGACGGGCGTGTCGCCGTCAATAATGGACGGAGTGAGTTTTTTCAGGATAATGGACGGGCGTGTCATTAATGAATAAGTTTTTCAGGATAATGGACGGGGCGTGTCATAAATGAATAAGTTTTCAGGATAATGGACGGGAGCGTGTCATAAATGAATAAGTTTTCAGGATAATGGACGGGGCGATATCAAAATAAATAAGTTTTCAGGATTTTCAAATGAATACGTTTTCAGGATAATGGACGGGGCGTGTCATAAATGAATAAGTTTTTCAGGATAATGGACGGGGCGTGTCATAAATGAATAAGTTTTCAGGAAAATAAACGGGGCGTGTCATAAATGAATAAGTTTTCGGGATAATGGACGGGGCGTGTTATAAATGAATAAGTTTTTCAGGATAATGGACGGGAAGCGTGTCATAAATGAATAAATTTTTTCAGATAATGGACGTGTCATAATGGACGGACGGCGTGTCATAAATGAATAAGTTTTTCAGGATAATGGACGGGCAAAATAAATGAATTTTTTCAGGATAATGGACGGAGCGTGTCATAAATGAATACGTTTTCAGGATAATGGACGGAGCGTGTCATAAATGAATAAGTTTTTCAGGATAATGGACGGGGCGTGTCATAAATGAATAAGTTTTTCAGGATAATGGTCGGGCGTGTCATGTCATTTTCAGGATAATGGTCCGGGCACAAGAATTTTTCAGGATAATGGACGGGGCGTGTCATAAATGAATAAGTTTTTCAGGATAATGGACGGGGCGTGTCATAAATGAATAAGTTTTTCAGGATAATGGACGGGGCGTGTCATAAATGAATAAGTTTTTCAGGATAATGGACGGGGCGTGTCATAAATGAATAAGTTTTTCAGGATAATGGACGGAGCGTGTCATAAATGAATAAGTTTTCAGGATAATGGACGGGGCGTGTCATAAATGAATAAGTTTTTCAGGATAATGGACGGGACGTGTCATAAATGAATAAGTTTTTCAGGATAATGGACGGGGCGTGTCATAAATGAATAAGTTTTTCAGGATAATGGACGGGGCGTGTCATAAATGAATAAGTTTTCAGGATAATGGACGGGGCGTGTCATAAATGAATAAGTTTTTCAGGATAATGGACGGAGCGTGTCATAAATGAATGAGGGATAAAAATAAATAAGTTTTGAGGATAATGGACGGGGCGTGTCATAAATGAATAAGTTTTCAGGATAATGGACGGGGCGTGTCATAAATGAATAAGTTTTCGGGATAATGGACGGGGCGTGTCATAAATGAATAAGTTTTTCAGGATAATGGACGGGCGTGTCATAAATGAATAAGTTTTCAGGATAATGGACGGAGCGTGTCATAAATGAATAAATTTTCAGGATAATGGACGGAGCGTGTTTTCAGGATAAATGAATAAGTTTTTCAGGATAATGGACGGGCGTGTCATAAATGAATAAGTTTTTCAGGATAATGGACGGAGCGTGTCATAAATAGAATAAGTTTTTCAGGATAATGGACGGGCGTGTCATAAATGAATAAGTTTTTCAGGATAATGGACGGAGCGTGTCATAAATGAATAAGTTTTTCAGGATAATGGACAGGGCGTGTCATTAATGAATAAGTTTTCAGGATAATGGACGGGGCGTGAATCATTTTGAAATGAAAATGAATAAGTTTTTCAGGATAATGGACGGAGGAATAAGTTTTCAGGATAATGGACGGGCGTGTCATAAATGAATAAGTTTTTTCAGGATAATGGACGGGGCGTGTCATAAATGAATAAGTTTTTCAGGATAATGGACGGAGCGTGTCATAAATGAATAAGTTTTTCAGGATAATGGACGGGCGTGTGTGAATAAGTTTTTCAATAATGGACGGGACGTTTGAATAAGTTTAGGATAATGGACGGGGCGTGTCATAAATGAATAAGTTTTCAGGAAATGAATAAAATTTTCAGGATAATGGACGGGGCGTGTCATAAATGAATAAGTTTTCAGGATAATGGACGGAGCGTGTCATAAATGAATAAGTTTTCGGGGATAATGGATAAGTTTTTCAGGGACGGGGGTGTCGTGTCATAAATGAATAAGTTTTTCAGGATAATGGACGGGCGTGTCATAAATGAATAAGTTTTTCAGGATAATGGACGGAGCGTGTCATAAATGAATAAGTTTTTCAGGATAATGGACGGAGCGTGTCATAAATGAATAAGCTTTTCAGGATAATGGACGGAGCGTGTCATAAATGAATAAGTTTTTCAGGATAATGGTCGGGGCGTGTCATTAATGAATCAGTTTTCAGGATAATGGACGGGGCGTGTCATTAATGAATAAGTTTTGAGGATAATGGACGGGGCGTGTCATAAATGAATGTTTTCAGATAATGGAAATGTCATAAAAATGAATAAGTTTTTCAGGATAATGGACGGGCGTGTCATAAATGAATAAGTTTTCAGGATAAATGTCAAAATGAAACTTTTTCAGGATAATGGACGGGGCGTGTCATAAATGAATAAGTTTTTCAGGATAATGGACGGGGCGTGTCATAAATGAATAAGTTTTTCAGGATAATGGACGGGATAATGCGTGTCATAAATGAATAAGTTTTTCAGGATAATGGACGGGGCGTGTCATAAATGAATAAGTTTTCAGGATAATGGACGGGGCGTCATAAATGAATAAATAATGGACGGGGCGTTTTCAAGATAATGGACGGGGCGTGTCATAAATGAATAAATTTTCAGGATAATGGACGGAGCGTGTCATAAATGAATAAGTTTTTCAGGATAATGGACGGAACGTGTCATAAATGAATAAGTTTTCAGGATAATGGACGGAGCATGTCAAAATGAATAAGTTTTTCAGGATAATGGACGGGCGTGTCATAAATGAATAAGTTTTCAGGATAATGGTCGGGCGTGTCAGGTTTTTCAAATGAATAAGTTTTCAGGATAATGGACGGGGCGTGTCATAAATGAATAAGTTTTCAGGATAATGGACGGAGCGTGTCATTAAATGAATAAGTTTTCAGGATAATGGACAGGGGCGTGTCATAAATGAATAAGTTTTCAGGATAATGGACGGGGCGTGTCATAAATGAATAAGCTTTTTTTCAGGATAATGGACGGGCGTGTCATAAATGAATAAGTTTTTCAGGATAATGGACGGGGCGTGTCATAAAATGAATAAGTTTTTGGACGGGCGTCATTAATGAATAAGATGGAATAAATGAATACGTTTTTCAGATAATGGACGGAGTGTCATAAATGAATAAGTTTTTCAGGATAATGGACGGGGCGTGTCATAAATGAATAAGTTTTTTCAGGATAATGGACGGGCGTCATAAATGAATAAGTTTTCAGGATAATAATGGACGGGGCGTGTCGCCATAAATGAATAAGTTTTCAGGATAATGGACGGGGTCGTGTCATAAATGAATAAGTTTTTTCAGGATAATGGACGGGCGTGTGTCATAAATGAATAAGTTTTTCAGGATAATGGACGGGCGTGTCATGAATGTTTTCAGGATAAGGGGCAGCCACGAATTTTTGAGGATACAGGATAATGGTCGGGGCGTGTCATTAATGAATAAGTTTTTTCAGGATAATGGACGTTTTCCATGGGCGTGTCATAAATGAATAAGTTTTCAGGATAATGGACGGGGCGTGTCATAAATGAATAAGTTTTTTCAGGATAATGGACGGGCGTGTCATAAATGAATAAGTTTTTCAGGATAATGGACGGGGCGTGTCATAAATGAATAAGTTTTCAGGATAATGGACGGAGCGTGTCATAAATGAATAAGTTTTTCAGGATAATGGACGGGCGTGTCATAAATGAATGTTTTTCAGGATAATGGACGGGGCGTGTCATAAATGAATAAGTTTTCAGGGATAATGGACGGGGCGTGTCATAAATGAATAAGTTTTCAGGATAATGGACGGAGCGTGTCATAAACAATAAGTTTTCAGGATAATGGGAGCGGGGGAATAAATTTCGGATAATGGTCGCCAAATGAACTAAGTTTTTCAAGATAATGGACGGGGCGTGTCAAAATGAATAAGTTTTTCAAGGATAATGGACGGAGCGTGTCATAAATGAATAAGTTTTCAGGATAATGGACGGGGCGTGTCATAAATGAATAAGTTTTTCAGGATAATAGAATAAGACGGATAATGACGGAGCGTGTCATAAATGAATAAGTTTTCAGGATAATGGACGGGCGTCGAATAAGTTTTCAGAAATGAATAAAATGAATACGTTTTCAGGATAATGGACGGGGCGTGTCATAAATGAATAAGTTTTTCAGGATAATGGACGGGCGTTTTCAAGGGACGTGTCATAAATGAATAAGCTTTTTAGGATAATGGACGGGCGTGTCATAATGAATAAGTTTTCAGGATAATGGACGGGCGAATGTCAAGATAATGGACGGGCGGCCATAAATGGAATAAGTTTTTCAGGATAATGGACGGAGCGTGTCAGCAATGAACAAGTTTCAGGATAATGGATGGAGCGTGTCATAAATGAATAAGTTTTTTCAGGATAATGGACCCGGGGCGTGTCAGGAATGGACGAGCAAAGTATAAATGAATAAGTTTTTCAGGATAATGGACAGAGAATCGTTTCGAATAAGTTTTTCAGGAATGGATAAATTTTGAATAAGTTTGAGGATAATGGACGGTGCGTATCATTAATGGACGTTTTTGTGATCATGGACGAAATTTTAAATAAGTTTTCAGGATAATGGACAGGCGTAAATTCTATAACTGAAGTTTTTCAGATAATGGACGGGCGGTCATAAATGAATAAAAGCGGAAAATAAACGGGCGTCATAAATGAATAAGTTTTCATAATGGATAATAGAATAAGTTTTTCAGGATAATGGCGGGCGTTTTCATAAATGAATAAGTTTTTCAGGATAATGGACGGTGCGTTCTCATAAAAAGAATAAGTTTTTCAGGATAATGGACGGGCGTGTCATAAATGAATAAGTTTTTTCGGATAATGGACAGAGTCACAGAAATGAATAAGTTTTTTCAGATAATGACGTGTTCATAAATGAATAAGTTTTTCAGGATAATGGACGGAGTAAATAAATGAATAAAATTTTTATAATGGACGAGCGTGTCATAAATGAATAAACGTTCAGGATAATGGACGGGCGTGTCATAAATAAATAAGTTTTCATAATGGACGAGTGTCATAAAATGAATAAGTTTTTAGGATAATGGACCGATAATGTCAAAATGAATAAAGTTTTCAGGATAATGGACGGGGCGTGTTTTAAATGAATAAGTTTTCAGGATTTTCGGGATCATTAATGAATCAGTTTTCAGGATAATGGATGGAGCGTGTCATAAATGAAGAAGTTTTTCAGCGTTCATAAATGAATACGTTTTTAATGGACGGAAATCTCGCAATGAAATTTTTTCAGGATAATGGACGGAGCGTGTCAAAATGAATAAGTTTTCAGGATAATGGACGGGGCGTGTCATAAATGAATAAGTTTTTCAGGAAAATGGAATGTAAGACGAATAAGTTTTCAGGATAATGGACGAGCGTGTTTTTTTTCAGGATAATGGACGGGGCCTAAGTTTTCGATAATGGACGGGGCGTAAAACGAATTTTTCAGGATAAAATGGACGGGCGTGTCATTGATAAATAAGTTTTTCAGGATAATGGACGAGGCGATCCTGACGGAGCGTCATAAATGAATAAGTTTTTTAAGTATAATGGACGGGTTGAATAAGTTTTCAGGATAATGGACGGGCGAGTCAATGAATTTTTCAATAATGGATAAAGCGTTTCATAAATGAATAAAGACGAGATAATGGACGGGCGTGTCATTAATGAATAAGTTTTTTAGGATAATGGACGGGGCGTGTTAATGAATGAATAAAGTTTTTCGGGATAATTTTCAGACATGGAGCGTGTCATAAATGAATACGTTTTCAGGATAATGGACGGGCGTGTCAGGATAATGGATAAGTTTTCAGGATAATGGACGGACGCGTTTCAAAATGAATAAGTTTTTCAGGATAATGGACGGAGCGTGTCTAAATGAATAAGTTTTCACAGGATAAATGAATGCGTGTCAAATAAAATGAATAAATTTTCAGGATAATGGTTTTGAAATGTCATTAATGAATAAGTTTTCAGGATAATGGACAGGATCATAAATGAATAAGTTTTTCAAATGGACGGAGCGTTTTCGAATAAGGATAATGGACGGGGCGGGCCATTTTAATAGTTTTGAGGATAATATCGTTTTTAGGAATAAATAATAAGTTTTCAGGATAATGACGGGGCGTGTCAAATAAATGAAAAGTTTTTCAGGATAATGGACGGGCGTTCATAAATGAATGTTTTTCAGGATAATGGACGGAGCGTGTCATTAATGAATGTTTTTTCAGGATAATGGACGGGCGTGTCATAAATAAATAATTTTTCAGGATAATGGATTTGAGCGTAAAAAATGGCCAAATTTTCAGGATATGGATCATATAAAAAATAAGTTTGGATAATGGACGGGCGGCCATAAAAACAATTTTTTCAGGATAATGGACGGGGCGTGTCATAAATGAATAAGTTTTCCAGGATAATGGACGTGTCATTCAAATAAATGGCAATTTTACACGAATAAGTTTTCAGATAATGGACGGGGCGTGTCAAAATTAAAAGTTTTCAGGATAATGGACGGAGCGTGTCATAAAATGAATAAGTTTTTCAGGATAATGGACGGGCGTGTATTAATGAATAAGTTTTCAGGATAATGGACGGGATTAATGAATAAGTTTTTAATGGACGGGCGTGTCATAAATGAATAAGTTTTTTCAGGATAATGGACGAGCGTGTCATAAATGAATAAGTTTTCAGGATAATGGACGGGGTGAATAAAATAAGTTTTTCAGGATAATGGACGGGCGTGTTTAAATGAATAAGTTTTTCAGGATAATGACGGAGCGTGTTTTAAATGAATAAGTTTTTCAGGATAATGGACGGGGCGTGTCATAAATGAATAAGTTTTCATTGAATGGACGGGGCGTATCATGAATAAGTTTTGAGGATAATGGATGGAGCGTAAAATGAATAAGTTTTTCAGGGGATAATGGACGGGCGTACAGCAAATAAAGTTTTTCAGGATAATGGACGGGGCGTGTCAATAAATGAATAAGTTTTTCAGGATAATGGACGATAAATGAATAAGTTTTTCAATGATAATGGGATAATGGATTTGTCATTTTAATAAATTTTCAGGATAATGGACGGGGCGTATCATTAAATGAATAAGTTTTCAGGATAATGGACGGGGCGTAATAAATGAATAAAAGTTTTCAGGATAATGGATAAATGAATAAGTTCAAATAATGGTCGGGCGTGAATAATTTTTTCAGGATAATGGACGGGCGTGTCATAAATGAATACGTTTTTCAGGATAATGGACGTGTCATAATGATTAATGAATAATTTTGCAGGATTATGGAATTAACGAATAAATTTTCAGGATAATGGACGGGCGTTTCATCATTTTGAATAAGTTTTTCAGGATAATGGACGGGGCGTTTAATAAATGAATAAGTTTTTCAAGGATAATGGACGGGGCGTGTCATAAATGAATAAGTTTTCAGGATAATGGACGGGGTTCATAAATGAATAAGTTTTTCAGGATAATGGACGGAACGTGTCATAAATGAATAAATTTTCAGGATAATGGAAATTCATAAATGAATACGTTTTTCAATATAATGGACAAATAATGTCATAAATGAATAAGTTTTTCCTGGATAATGGTTTTTGGGCGTGTCATTTATGAATTAAGTTTTCAGGATAATGGACGGGGCGTGTCATTCTATATAAAAGACAGGATAATGGACGGGGCGTTCATTAATGAATAATTTCAATTTTAATGGACGAAGGCGTGTCATAAATGAATAAGTTTTTCAGGATAATGGACGGTGCGTATCATTAATGAAATGTTTTCAGGATAATGGACGGGCGTGTCAGTAAATTCTATAAAAAGTTCACATTGAAACGGGGCGTGTCATTCAATGAATAAGTTTTTTTAATAATGGACTTCCGTGTCATAAAAAATAAGTTTTTCAGGATAATGGACGGGGCGAAATCAAAAATGAATAAGTTTTTCAGGATAATGGACGGTAATGTCATAAAATGAATAATATTTTCAAATAATGGATAATTTTTCTTCGTGTCATAAATGAATAAGTTTTTTTTCGGATAATGGACGGAGCGTGTTATAAATGAATGTTTTCATAATGGTCGGCGTTAATGAATAAGTTTTTCAGGATAATGGTCGGGGCGTGTCATTCTATGAATAAGTTTTTTAGGATAATGATGTGGGGCGTGGAATTTTACGTTTTCATGGATTTTGACGTTATCTTTTGTCATAAATGAATAAGTTTTCAGGATAATGGACGGGCGTGTCATAAAATAAATAAGTTTTTCAGGATAATGGACGGGACGTGTCATAAAATGAATAATTTTAAGGATAATGGACCGAGTTTCATAAATGAATAAGTTTTCAGGATAATGGACGGAGCGTTAAAATGAATTTTTCAGGATAATGGTCAGGGCGTTCTATTAATGAATCAGTTTTTCAGGATAATGGACACGATGTGTCATTCAAATAAGTTTTTCAGGATAATGGACGGAGCTTAATTTTAATAAGTTTTTCAATTAATGGACGGGGCGTGTCATAAATGAATAAGTTTTCAGGATAATGGTCACAGTGTCATTCTAATGAATCAGTTTTCAGGATAATGGACGGGGCAGTTCAAATGAATAAGTTTTTAATGGACGGGCAAAATAATAAGTTTTCAGGATAATGGACGGGCGTGTCATAAATGAATAAGTTTTTTCAGGATAATGGACGGGCAGGATTCATAAATGAATAAGTTTTTCAGGATAATGGACGGGCAATGGATGAGCGTGGCAATGAATAATTTTTTCCGTGTCGTAAATGAAAAATTTTTCAGTATAATGTGGGGCGTGTCAAAATAAAAAGCTTTTCAGGATAATGGACAGTCAATTCTATATAAGTTTTTCATTATAATGGACGGGCGTGTCATAAATGAATAATTTTTCAGGATAATGGACAGACGTTTTTTTAAAATGAATAAGTTTTCAGGATAATGGAACAGTAAATTCGTATCAAGTTCGTGAAAACGATTTTCAGTTCAATGGACGGGGCGTGTCATGTTTTTCAGGATAATGGACGGAGCGTGTTATAAAAAATAGTTTTTCAGGATAATGGTTGTCAAAAACGAATAAGTTTTTAGGATAATGGACAGGGCATTAATGGACGGGGCGTATCGTTCAAATGAATACGTTTTTTAATAATTTTGGAGTTTTCAAAAACGATAAGTTTTCAGGATAATGGACGTGGCGTGTCATAAATGAATAAGTTTTCAGGATAATGGACGGGGCGTGTCATTCAAATAATGGCAATTTTCAGGATAATGGACCCGGGCGTGTCATTTTAAAAACGAATAAATTTTCAGGATAATGGAAACGGCGTAAATTAAATGAATAAGTTTTTCAGGATAATGGACGGAGTGTCAAATATTGGCAATTTTTTTGGATAATGGACGGGCGTTTGAAAATGAATAAGTTTTTTTAAAAATGGTTGGGCGTGTCATAAATGGAGGATAATGGACGGAAATTCTATAAAGTTCAATGAATAATGTTTTTCAGGATAATGGACGGGCGTAATTTAATAGTTTTGAATAATGGACGGAGCGTGAAAAAAAGTTTTCAGTTTAATGGGCGGGGTGTCTGTAAATGAATAAAGTTTTTCAATAATGGAATAAATGATATTTTTCAGGATAATGGATGGGAGCGTGTTTAAATTTTTCTTTTTGCAGGAAAATGGACAGAAATACTTTTTTAAAAAATTAAACTTTCGGATAATGGACGGAGAATTGTAAGTTTTTCGTCATAAATGAATAAGTTTTCAGGATAATGGACGGGGCGTGTCATTCCTGAATAAGTTTAGTTTGAAAATGGTCCGGGGCGTGTCAAAAACGAATAAGTTTTCCAGGATAATGGACGGGGCGTGTCCTTGAATAAATTTTTCAGGATATTGAATCGTGCGTATCATTAATTAAGTTTTTACGATAATGGACAGGGCGTGTCCGCCGTGAATAAGTTTTTCAGGATAATGGACGATAAATGAATAGGATTTTTCAGGATAATGGTCAGGCGTGTCATTAATGAATCAGTTTTCAGGATGGACGGGGCGTGTCGTGCAGCTATGAATAAGTTTTTCGGGATAATGGACAGGGCGTGTCATAAATGACGAATAATGGACGGGCGGTTTTAAGTTTTCAGGATAATGGACGGGGCGTGTCGCCGTGAATAAGTTATGGGATGTGGACGGGCGTAAGTTTTCTTTTCAGGATAATGGACGGAGCATGTCATAAATGAATAAGTTTTTCAGGATAATGGACAGGGGCGTGTATATAAAAGTTTTTCAGGATAATGGACGGACAAGAATAAGTTTTTCAGGATAATGGATGGACGTGTCATAAATGAAGAAGTTTTCAGTACATAATGGACGGGGCGTGAATAAATAAGCTTTCAGGATAATGGACGGGGCGTGTCATTAATGAATAAGTTTTTCAGGATAATGGACAGGAGCGTGTCATAAATGAATAAGTTTTTCAGGATAATGGACGGGTCGTGTCATAAATGAATAAGTTTTTTCAGGATAATGGTCAGGGCGTGTCATTAATGAATAAGTTTTTCAAGGATAATGGACAGGGCGTGTCATCAATGAATACGTTTTCCAGGATAATGGACCAGGTGCGTATCATAAATGAATAAGTTTTCCAGGATAATGGACAGGGCGTGTCATAAATGAATAAGTTTTCAGGATAATGGACGGGGCGTGTCATAAATGAATAAGTTTTCAGGAAAATGGTCCGGGTCATTAATGAATCAGTTTTTCAGGATAATGGACGGGGCGTGTCATTTTATGGTTTTGAGGATAATGGACGGGGCGATGTATAAATGAATACGTTTTCAGGATAATGGACGGGCGTGTCGCCAAATGAATAATTTTCAGATAATGGACGGGGCGTGTCATAAATGAATAAGTTTTTCAGGATAATGGACAGACGTGTCATAAATGAATAAGTTTTCAGGATAATGGACGGAGCGTGTCATTAATGAATAAAGCTTTTTCAGGATAATGGATGGGGGCGTGTCATTAATGAATAAATTTTCAGGATAATGGTCAGGGCGTCATTAATGAATAAGTTTCAGGATAATGGACGGGGCGTGTCATAAATGAATAAGTTTTCAGGATAAAATGGACAGGACGTGGCGGGCGTGTCATAAATGAATAAGTTTTTCAGGATAATGGACAGGGCGTGTCGCAAATAAATAAGCTTTTCAGGATAATGGACGGGCGTGTCTGGGGAATACGTTTTTTTCAGGATAATGGTCAGGGCGTATTCAATGAATAAGTTTTTCAGGATAATGGACGGGGCGTGTCATTAATGAATAGAATTTTCAGGATAATGATCTTAAATGAATAAGTTTTTGGGATAATGGACCGGGCGTGTCACTAAATGAATAAAGTTTTTCAGGATAATGGGACGGGCGTGTTATAAATGAATAAGTTTTCAGGATAATGGTCGGGCGTGTCATTAATGAATCAGTTTTCAGGATAATGGACGGGGCGTGTCATTATTGAATAAGTTTTGGGGATAATGGACGGGGCGTGTCACCGTAGATACGTTTTCAGGATAATGGACGGGGCGTGTCATAAATGAATAAGTTTCCTGGGGATAATGGACGGGGCGTGTCGCCGAATAAGTTTTTCAATAAGGACGGAGCGTGTTTTAAGTTTTTTCAGGATAATGGACAGGCCATGTCATTAATGAATAAGTTTTCAGGATAATGGAATAAGTTTTTCAGGATAATGGACGGGGCGTGTTGTTAATGAATAAGTTTTCAGGATAATGGACGGGGGCGTGTCATAAATGAATAAGTTTTTCGGGATATTGGACCGGGGCGTGTCATAAATGAATAAAGTTTTTTTCACTATAATGGACAGGGCGTGTCATAAATAAAATACTTTTTCAAGGATAATGGATGGGGCGTGTCATAAATGAATAAGTTTTCAGGATAATGGTCAGGGCGTGTCATTAATAAATATAAGTTTTCGGGATAATACAGGGCGTGTCATTAATGACGGATAATGTCCAGGGGCGTATCATTATTGAATAAGTTTTTCAGGATAATGGACGGGGGCGTGTCATAAATGAATAAGTTTTCAGGATAATGGACGGGGCGTGTTATAAATGAATAAGTTTTTTCAGGATAATGGTCGGGGCGTGTCATTAATGAATCCAGTTTGAGGATAATGGACGGGGCGTGTCATTTTAAGGAGGATAATGGACGGGGCGTGTCATAAATGAATACGTTTTCAGGATAATGGACGGGCGTGTTATAATGAATAAGTTTTTCAGGATAATGGTCGGGGCGTGTCATTAATGAATAAGTTTTCAGGATAATGGACGGGAGCGTGTCGCAAATGAATAAGTTTTCAGGATAATGGTCAGGGCCGTGTCATTGAATAAGTTTTCAGGATAATGGATGGGGCGTGTGTTAATTTTTTTCCAGGATAATGGACGGGCGTATCATTAATAGATAAGTTTTCAGGATAATGGACGGGGCGTGTCATAAATGAATAAGTTTTTCTGGATAATGGACGGGGCGTGTCATAAATGAATAAGTTTTTTTCAGGATAATGGACGGAGCGTGTCATAAATGAATACGTTTTTTCGGATAATGGTCGGTGCGTGTCATAAATGAATAAGTTTTTCAAGGATAATGGATGGGGCGTGTCATTAATGAATAAATTTTCAGGATAATGGACGGAGCGTATCATTAAATGAATAAGTTTTTCAGGATAATGGACAGGGCGTGTCATAAATGAATAAGTTTTCAGGGTAATGGACAGGGCGTGTCATAAATGAATAAGTTTTCAGGATAATGGGCGGAGCGTGTCGCCAAATAGCTTTTTCAGGATAATGGACGGGGCGTGTCATAAATGAATAAGTTTTTCAGTACATAATGGACGGAGCGTGTCATAAATAATACGTTTTCAGACAATGGACAGGGCGTGTCATAAATGAATAAGTTTTCAGGATAATGGACGGGGCGTGTCATAAATGAATAAGTTTTCAGGATAATGGACGGGCGTGTCGCCAAATGGAATACGTTTTTTTGCAGGATAATGGATGGTGCGTGTCATTAATGAATAAGTTTTTCAGGATTATGGACAGGGCGTGTCATAAATAAATAAATTTTTCAGGATAATGGTCGGTGCGTATCATTGTGAATAAGTTTTCAGGATAATGGACGGGGCGTGTCGTAAATGAATAAGTTTTTCAGGGTAATGGACGGGGCGTGTCATAAATGAATAAGTTTTCAGGATAATGGACGGAGCGTGTCATTGGTGAATAAAGTTTTTCGGATAATAATGGACGGGGCGTGTCCTTAATGAATAAATTTTTCAGGATAATGGACGGTGCGTGTCATTAATGGAATAAATTTTTCAATATAATGGACGGGGCGTGTCATGAAATAAATAAGTTTTTAATGGACAGGATAAGGTTTTCAGGATAATGGACGGGCGTGTTATAAATGAATAAGTTTTCCGGATAATGGTCGGGGCGTGTCGTTAATCAATCCAGTTTTTCAGGATAATGGACGGGCGTGTCATTAATGAATAAAGTTTTTGAGGATAATGGACGGGGCGTGTCATAAATGAATACGTTTTCCAGGATAATGGACGGGCGTGTCGCCGTGGAATAAGTTTTTCAGGGATAATGGACAGGGCGTGTCATAAATGAATAAGTTTTTCAGGATAATGGACGGGCGTGTTATAAATGAATAAGCTTTTCAGGATAATGGACGGGCGTGTCATAAATGAATAAGTTTTCAGGATATTGGACGGGGCGTCATAAATGTTTTCAGGAAATGGTCAGGCGTGTAAGTAAGTTTTTCCAGGATAATGGACCCGGGCGTGTCATAAATGAATAAGTTTTTCAGGATAATGGACATGTCATAAATGAATAAGTTTTCAGGATAATGGATGGGCGTACTCACATTGTGAATAAGTTTTTTCGGGATAATGAACGGGGCGTGTCATTAAATAAATTTCAAGGATAATTTTATCATTAATGATAAGTTTTCAGGATGGACGGGGCGATATCATTAACGAATAAGTTTTTTCAGGATAATGGACAGGCGTGTCATAAATGAATAATTTTCAGGATAATGGACGGAGCGTGTCATAAAATGAATGAAGTTTTCAGGATAATGGACAGGGCGTGTCATTAATGAATAAGTTTTCCAGGATAATGGACGGGGCGTGTCATTAATGAATAACTTTTTCAGGGATAATGGACGGGTGCGTATCATAAATGAATAAGTTTTCAGGATAATGGACGGGCGTGTCGCCGTGAATAAGTTTTCAGGATAATGGACGGAGCGTGTTATAAATGAATAAGTTTTCGGAACAATGGTCAGGGCGATGTCGTTAATGAATCAGTTTTCAGGATAATGGACGGGGCATGTCATTTGTAAATAGGATTTTGAGAGGATAATGGACGGGCGTGTCATAAAATGAATACGTTTTCAGGATAATGGACGGAGCGTGTCAACAAATGAATATAGTTTTCAGGATAATGGACGGGGCGTGTCCTTAAATGAATAAGTTTTTCAGGGATAATAAGGACGGGGCGTGTCTTAAACAAATAGGATTTTTCAGGATAATGGTCAGGCCGTGTCATTGGCGAATAAATTTTCAGGATAATGGACGGGCGTGTCATAAATGAATAAGTTTTTCAGGATAATGGACGGAGCGTGTCTCATAAATGAATAAATTTTCAGGATAATGGACGGGGCGTGTCATAAATGAATAAATTTTCAGGATAATGGACGGATGTCAGCAATGAATAAGTTTTTCAGGATAATGGTCGGGGCGTAATAATGAATAAGTTTTCATAATGGACGGGCCGTAAAATGAATAAGTTTTCAGGATAATGGACGGGGCGTGTCTTAAATGAATAAGTTTTTCAGGATAATGGACGGGGCGTGTCATAAATGAATAAGTTTTCAGGATAATGACGAGCGTGTCATAAATGAATAAGTTTTCAGGATAATGGACGGAGCGTGTCATAAATGAATGAATTTTCAGGAAATGGATTCAGGATAATGAATAAGGGCGTGTCATTAATGAATAAATTCGAATGCGTATCAATGAACAAGTTTCAGATAATGGACGGGGCGTGTCATAAATGAATAAGTTTTTCAGGATAATGGACGGGGCGTGTCATAAATGAATAAGTTTTTTCCCGGATAATGGACGGAGCGTGTCATAAATGAATAAGTTTTCAGGATAATGGACGGGGCGTGACATTAATGAATAAGTTTTCGGATAATGGTCGGGGCGTATCATTAATGAATAAGTTTTCAGATAATGGACGGGGCGTGTCATAATGAATAAGTTTTTCAGGATAATGAATATAAATGAATAAGTTTTCAGGATAATGGACGGGGCGTGTCATAAATGAATAAGTTTTCAGGATAATGGACGGAGCGTCATAATGAATAAGTTTTTCAGGATAATGGACGGAGCGTGTCATAAATGAATACGTTTTTCAGGATAATGGACGGGGCGTGTCATAAATGAATAAGTTTTTCGGGATAATGGACGGGCGTGTCATAATGAATAAGTTTTTTCGGATAATGGACGGGACGTGTCATAAATGAATAAGTTTATCAAGATAATGGACGGGGCGTGTCATTAATAAGTTAAGTTTTGGAGGATAATGAATAAATCAGGGCGTGTCATTAATGAATACGTTTTCAGGATAATGGACGGGCGTGTCATAAATGAATAAGTTTTTTCAGGATAATGGACGGGGCGTGTCAAAATGAAGAAGTTTTTCACTATAATGGACGGAGCGTGTCATAAAATGAATAAGTTTTTTCAGGATAATGGTCGGGGCGTGTCATAAATGAATAAGTTTTTCAGGATAATGGAATTAATGGGCGTGTCATTAATAAATAAATTTTTCAGGATAATGGACGGGGCGTGTCATTGTGAATAAGTTTTCAGGATAATGGACAGAGCGTGTTATAAATGAATAAGTTTTTCCGATAATGGTCGGGGCGTGTGTCGTTTTCGTGGAAATGAACAATTAATGAATTTTTGAGGATAATGGACGGGCGTGTCATTGAATAATGGATAAGTTTTTTCAGGATAATGGACGAGCGTCATAAAAATGAATAAGTTTTTCAGGATAATGGACGGAGCGTGTCATTAATGAATAAGTTTTCAGGATAATGGACGGGGCGTGTCATAAATGAATAAGTTTTTCAGGATAATGGATGGGCGCATGTCATTAATGAATATGTTTTCAGGATAATGGTCGGGCGTATCATTAATGAATAAGTTTTTCAATAATGGACGGGGCGGCCATAAATGAATAAGTTTTTCAGGATAATGGACGGGCGTGTTATAAATGAATAAGTTTTCAGGATAATGGTCAGGGCGTGTTATTTTTCAGGATTATGAACGGGGCGTGTCAGAATTTTTCAGGATAATGGTCGGGGCGTATCATTAAATGAATAAGTTTGAGGATAATGGACGGGGCGTGTCATAAAAATGAATAAGTTTTCAGGATAATGGACAGGATAATGGACGGAGCGTCATACAATGAATAAGTTTTTCAGGATAATGGACGGGCGTGTCAAAATAAATAAGAATTTTTCAGGATAATGGACGGAGCGTGTCATAAATGAATAAGTTTTCAGGATAATGGAAGGGTGTGTCATAAATGAATAAGTTTTCAGGATAATGGACAGGGGCGTGTCAATGAATAAGTTTTCAGGATAATGGACGGAGCGTGTCGCAAATGAATACGTTTTTCAGGATAATGGACGGTGCGTGTCATAAATGAATAAGTTTTCAGGATAATGGACGGGGCGTGTCATAAATGAATAAATTTTCAGGATAATGGTCGTGGCGTGTCATTAATGAATAAGTTTTCAGGATAATGGACGGGCGTGCCTTAAATGAATAAGTTTTCAGGATAATGGACGGGACGTGTCAAAATGAATAAGTTTTTCAGGATAATGGACGAGGCGTGTCAAAAATGAATAAGTTTTTTCAGGATAATGGACGGAGCGTGTGTCATAAATGAATAAGTTTTTTCAGGATAATGGACGGGGCGTGTCATAAATGAATAAAAGTTTTTTCAACATAATGGAAGGGGCGTGTCATAAATAATAAGTTTTCAGGATAATGGACGGAGCGTGTCATAAATGAATAAGTTTTCAGATAATAAACGGGGCGTGAAAATAATAAGTTTTCCGATAATGGTCAGGCGTGACATTAATGAATAAGTTTTTTCGGGATAATGGACAGGGCGTGTCGTGAATAAGTTTTTCGGGATAATGGACGGGCGTGTCGTGTGAATAATTTTCAGGATAATGGACGGAGCGTGGCTGTACGTTTTCAGGATAATGGACGGGCGTGTCATAAATGAATAAGTTTTTTCAGGATAATGGACGAGGGCGTGTCATAAATGAATACGTTTTCAGGATAATGGACGGAGCGTGTCATAAATGAATAAGTTTTCAGGATAATGGACGGAGCGTGTCGCAAATGAATGTTTTCAGGATAATGGTCAGGGGCGTGTCGCAAAATGAATAAGTTTTCAGGATAATGGACGGGGCGTGTCATAAATGAATAAGTTTTTCAGGATAATGGACGGAGCGTGTCATTAATAGATGTTTTCATTTTCAGGATAATGGACGGGCCGTGTCATAATAAATAAGTTTTCAGGATAATGAACGGGGCGTGTCGCCGTAGAATAAGTTTTCAGGATAATGGTCGGGGCGTATCATAAATGAATAAGTTTTCAGGATAATGGACGGGGCGTGTTATAAATGAATAAGACTTCAGGATAATGGACGGGGCGTGTCATTAATGAATCAGTTTTCAGGATAATGGACAGGAGTGCGTGAAATGAATGCTTTGAGGACAATGGACGGGGCGTGTCGCAATGAAGTTTTCAGGATAATGGACGGGCGTGTCATAAATGAATAAGTTTTCAGGATAATGGACGGGGCGTGTCATAAATGAATAAGTTTTCAGGATAATGGACGGGCGTGTCATAAATGAATAAGTTTTCAGGATAATGGACGGGCGTGTCATAAATGAATAAGTTTTCAGGATTTCGGGGCGTGCCGAGATAATTTCAGATAATGGACGGAGCGTGACGCAAATGAATAAGTTTTCAGGATAATGGACGGGCGTGTCTCATAAATGAATAAGTTTTCAGGGATAATGGACGGGGCGTGTCATAAAATAAGCTTTTTCAGGATAATGGACGGGCGTGTCATAAAATGAATAAGTTTTTAGGATAATGGACCGAGCGTGTCATAAATGAATAAGTTTTTTTCAGGATAATGGACGGAGCGTGTCATAAATGAATAAGTTTTCAGGATAATGGACGGGGCGTGTCATTAATAGATAAGTTTTGGGATAATGGACAGGGCGATGTCATTAAAATGGAATACGTTTCAGGATAATGGACGGGACGTGTCATAAATGAATAAGTTTATCAAGATAATGGACGGGGCGTGTCAAATATGAATAAGTTTTCAGGATAATGGTCGGGGCGTGTCATTAATGAACACGTTTTCAGGATAATGGACGGGCCGTGTCATAAATGAATAAGTTTTCAGGATAATAGACGGGGCGTGTCATAAATGAATAAGTTTTCGGGATAATGGACGGGGCGTGTCATAAATGAATAAGTTTTTCAGGATAATGGACAGTGCGTGTTTTTTCATAATGGACGGATGTCATAATGTTTTTCAGGATAATGGATTGGGGCGTGTCATTAATGGATCAAGCTTTCAAGGATAATGGACGGAGCGTGTCATAAATAGATAATTTTAAGATAATGGGCCGGGCGTGTCATAAATGAATACTTTTCAGGATAATGGACGGAGCGTGTCATAAATGAATAGGTTTTCAGGATAAATGGTGGGGCGTGTCATTAATGAATCAGTTTTCACAGGATAATGGACGGGGCGTGTCATAAATGAATAAGTTTTCCAGGATAATGGACGGGGCGTGTCAAATAAATAAGGGCTGTCATAAATGAATAAGAGGATAATGGACGGGCGTGTCATAAATAGATAAGTTTTCAGGATAATGGACAGGGCGTGTCATAAATGAATAAGTTTTCAGGATAATGGACGGGGCGTGTCATAAATAGATAAGTTTTCAGGATAATGGATGGAGCGTGTCATATTGAAAAGTTTTTCAGGATAATGGACGGGGCGTGTCATAAATTTGCGGATAATGGACGGGGCGTATCATTAATGAATAAGTTTTTCAGGATAATGGACAGGGCGTGTCATAAATGAATTAGTTTTTCAGGATAATGGACGGGGCGTGTCATTAAATAAGTTTTCATAATGGTTTTTTTCATTGTATAATGGATAATGGACGGGGCGTGTCATAAATGAATAAGTTTTTTCCGGGATAATGGGCGGGCGTGTTATACGTGAATATAAGTTTTTTCAGGATAATGGTCGGGGCGTGTCGTAAATGAAGTTTTTAGGATTTCGGGGCATGTCATAATGGACAGGATAATGGACGTGTCATAAATGAATAAGTTTTTCAGGATAATGGACGGAGCGTGTCATAAATGAATAAGTTTTTTCAGGGATAATGGACGGGACATAAGTTAACCAATTTTCGAATAAGTTTTTCAAAATAAGATAATGGACGGGGCGTGTCCAAATGAATAAGTTTTTTTCATGATAATGGTCGGGCGTGTCATTAATGAATAAGTTTTCAGGATAATGGACGGGGCATTATAAATGAATAAGTTTTTTTCAGGATAATAGACGGGGCGTGTCATAAATGAATAATTTTCAGGATAATGGACGGGGCGTGTCATAATGAAAAGTTTTTCAAGGATAATGGACGGGGTGTGTCAAATGAATAAAGTTTTTCAGGATAATGGACGGGGCGTGTAATAAATGAATAAGTTTTTCAGGATAATGGACGGAGCGTGTCATAAATGAATAAGTTTTTCAGGATAATGGACGGGGCGTGTCATAAATGAATAAGTTTTCAGGATAATGGACGGGCGTGTTATAAATGAATAAGTTTTCAGGATAATGGACGGGGCGTGTCATTAATGAATAAGTTTTTCGGATAATGGACGGGCGTGTCATTAATGAATAAGTTTTCAGGATAATGGTCGAATGAATAAGTTTTCGGGATAATGGACGGGGCGTGTCATGGAATAAGTTTTCCGAGGATAAAATGGACGGGGCGTCATAAATGAATAAGTTTTCAGATAATGGACGGGGCGTGTCATAAATGAATAAGTTTTCAGGATACGGGGCATGTGAAATGAATAAGTTTCGGGATAATGGACGGGGCGTGTAAATGAATAAGTTTTCCAGGATAATGGTCGGGCGTGTCATAAATGAATAAGTTTTCAGGATAATGGACGGGGCGTGTCGCGTCATAAATGGAAGTTTCAGGATAATGGACGGGGCGTGTCATAAATGAATACGTTTTCAGGATAATGGACGGAGCGTGTCATAAATGAATAAGTTTTTTTTCAGGGATAATGGACGGGCGTGTCATAAAATGAATAAGTTTTTCAGGATAATGGACGGGCGTCATAAATAGAATAATTTTTCAGGGACGGGGCGTGTCAAAATAAATATCCAGGAGGATAATGGTCGGGCGTGTCGCAAATGAATAAGTTTTTCAGGATAATGGACGGGGCGTGTCATAAATGAATAAGCTTTCAGGATAATGGACGGGCGTGTCATAAAATGAATAAAGTTTTTCAGGATAATGGACGGGCGTGTCATAAATGAATAAGTTTTTTCAGGATAATAATGGACGTGTCATAAATGAATAAGTTTTTCAGGATAATGGACCGAGCGTGTCATAAATGAAGAAATAGTTTTCAGGATAATGGACGGGGCGTGTCATAAATGAATAAGTTTTTCAGGATAATGGACGGGCGTGTCATAAATGAATCCAGTTTTTCAGGATAATGGACGAGGATAATGGACGGGGCGTGTCTCATAAATGAATAAGCAATTTTGAGGATAATGGACGGTCGTGTCATAAATGAATAAGTTTTCAGGATAATGGACGGGGCCTGTCATAAATGAATAAGTTTTTCCGGATAATGGACGGGCGTGTCATAAATGAATAAGTTTTTCGGGATAATGGACGGGCGTGTCATGGTTTTCAGGATAATGGACGGGGCGTGTCATAAATGAATAAGTTTTTCAGGATAATGGACGGGGCGAAATCATAAATGAATAAGTTTTTTCAGGATAATGGACGGGCGTGAGCATTAATGAATAAGTTTTCAGGATAATGGACGGGCGTGTCATAAATGAATAAGTTTTTCCAGGATAATGGACGGGCGTGTCATAAATGAATAAGTTTTTCAGGATAATGGACGGGGCGTGTCATAAATGAATAAGTTTTCAGGATAATGGACGGGGCGTGTCATAAATGAATAAGTTTTCAGGATAATGGATAGGGCGTGTCATAAATGAATAAGTTTTTCAGGATAATGGACGGGCGTGTCATTAATGAATAAGTTTTTCAGGATAAATACGGGGCGTGTCACAATGAATAAGTTTTCAGGATAATGGACGGGGCGTGTCATAAATGAATAAAGTTTTCAAGATAATGGACGGGGCGTGTCATAAACAATAAGTTTTCAGGATAATGGTCGGGGCGTGTCATAAATGAATAAGTTTTTCAGGATAATGGACGGAGCGTGTCATAAATGAATAAGGATTTTTCAGGATAATGGACGGAGCGTGTCATAAATGAATAAGTTTTCAGGATAATGGTCGGGGCGTGTCATAAATGAATAAGTTTTCAGGATAATGGACGGAGCGTGTCATAAATGAATAAAATTTTTCAGGATAATGGACGAGCGTGTCTATAAATGAATAAGTTTTCAGGATAATGGACGGGGCGTGTCATAAATAAATAAGTTTTTCAGGATAATGGACGGAGCGTGTCATAAATGAATAAGTTTTCAGGATAATGGACGGGCGTGTCATAAATGAATAAGTTTTGGGATAATGGACGGGGCGTGTCATAAAATGAATAAGTTTTTCAGGATAATGGTCGGGCGTGTCATAAAATGAATAAGTTTTCAGGATAATGGACGGGGACGTCATAAATGAATAAGTTTTCAGGATAATGGACGGGGCGTGTCATGAATGAATAAATGGAATACGAATTTTTCAGGATAATGGACGGGGCGTCATAAATGAATAAGTTTTTCAGGATAATGGACGGGGCGTGTCATAAATGAATAAGTTTTTCAGGATAATGGACGGGGCGTGTCATAAATGAATCAGTTTTCAGGATAATGGACGGGGCGTGTCATTAATGAATAAGTTTTCAGGATAATGGATGGGCGTGTCATTAATGAAGAATTTTCGGGATAATGGACGGGGTGTGTCATAAATGAATAAAGTTTTTTCAGGATAATGGACGGAGCGTGTCATAAATGAATAAGTTTTCAGGATAATGGACGGGGGAAATCTCATAAATGAATAAGTTTTCAGGATAATGGTCGGGCGTCGTTAATGAATAAGTTTTTCAGGATAATGGACGGGCGCGTATCAGAATACGTTTTTTCAGGATAATGGACGGAGCGTGTCATAAATGAATAAGTTTTCAGGATAATGGACGGAGCGTGTCATAAATGAATAAGTTTTTTCAGGATAATGGACGGGACGTGTCATTAATGAATAAGTTTTTCAGGATAATGGACGGGGCGTGTCATAAATGAATAAGTTTTCAGGATAATGGACGGGGCGTGTCATAAATGAATACGTTTTAGGGATAATGGACGGAGCGTGTCATAAATGAATAAGTTTTTCAGGATAATGGACGGGGCGAGTCATAAATGAATAAGTTTTCAGGATAATGGACGGAGGCGTGTCATAAATGAATAAGCTTTTCAGGATAATGGACGGAGCGTGTCATAAATGAATAAGTTTTTCAGGATAATGGACGGGGCGTGTCATAAATGAATAAGTTTTTCAGGATAATGGACGGAGCGTGTCATAAATGAATAAGTTTTTCAGGATAATGGACGGAGCGTGTCATAAATGAATAAGTTTTTCAGTATAATGGACGGGGCGTGTCATAAATAAATAAGCTTTTCAGGATAATGGACGGAGCGTGTCATAAATGAATAAGTTTTTCAGGATAATGGACCGGGCGTGTCATAAATGAATAAGTTTTTCCGGATAATGGACGGGCGTGTCATAAATGAATAAGTTTTCAGGATAATGGACGGGGCGTGTCATAAATGAATAAGTTTTTCAGATAATGGACGGGAATAAATTGCGTGTCATAAATGAATAAGTTTTTCAGGATAATGGACGGGCGTGTCATAAATGAATAAGTTTTCAGGATAATGGACGGGGCGTGTCATTAATGAATAAGTTTTTCAGGATAATGGACGGGGCGTATCATAAATGAATAAGTTTTTTCAGGATAATGGACGGGGCGTGTCATAAAATGAATAAGTTTTTCAGGATAATGGACGGGCGTGTTATAAATGAATAAGTTTTCAGGATAATGGTCGGGGCGTGTCATAAATGAATAAGTTTTTTCAGGATAATGGTCGGGGCGTGTCATTAATGAATAAATTTTCAGGATAATGGACGGGCGTGTTATAATGAATAAGTTTTCAGGATAATGGACGGGGTCATAAATGAATAAGTTTTTCAGGATAATGGACGGAGCGTGTTATAAATGAATAAGTTTTCAGGATAATGGACGGGGCGTGTCATAAATGAATAAGTTTTTAGGATAATGGACGGGCGTGTCATAAAATGAATAAGTTTTCAGGATAATGGACGGGCGTGTCATAAATGAATAAGTTTTTTCAGGATAATGGACGGGGCGTGTCATAAATGAATAAGTTTTTTTTTCAGGATAATGGACGGGGCGTGTCATAAATGAATAAGTTTTCAGGATAATGGACGGGAGCGTGTCATAAATGAATAAGTTTTTCAGGATAATGGACGGAGCGTGTCATAAATGAATACGTTTTCCAGGATAATGGACGGGGCGTGTCATAAATGAATAAGTTTTCAGGATAATGGACGGAGCGTGTCATAAATGAATAAGTTTTTCAGGATAATGGACGGAGCGTGTCATAAATGAATAAGCAGGATAATGGACGGGGCGTGTCATAAATGAATAAGTTTTTCAGGATAATGGACGGGCGTGTCATAAATGAATAAGTTTTCAGGATAATGGATGGGGCGTGTCATAAATGAATAAGTTTTTCAGGATAATGGACGGGGCGTGTCATAAATGAATAAGTTTTTCAGGATAATGGACGGGCGTGTCATAAATGAATAAGTTTTTCAGGATAATGGACGGGGCGTGTCATAAATGAATAAGTTTTCAGGATAATGGACGGAGCGTGTCAATAAGTTTTCGAGATGAATCGGTGCGTATCAGGATAAATGAATGTTTTTCAGGATAATGGACGGGCGTGTCATAAATGAATAAGTTTTTCAGGATAATGGACGGGCGTGTCATAAATGAATAAGTTTTTCAGGATAATGGACGGGGCGTGTCATTAATGAATCGCTTTTCAGGATAATGGACGGGGCGTGTCATGAATGAATACGTTTTCAGGATAATGGACGGGCGCGTCATAAATGAATAAGTTTTCAGGATAATGGACGGGGCGTGTCATAAATGAATAAGTTTTTCAGGATAATGGACGGGCGTGTCATAAAAATGAATAAGTTTTCAGGATAATGGACGGGCGCAAAATGAATAAAATGAATAAGTTTTTCAGGATAATGGACGGGGCGTGTCATAAATGAATAAGTTTTCAGGATAATGGACGGAGCGTGTCATTAAATGAATAAGTTTTTTCAGGATAATGGACGGGGCGTGTCATAAATGAATAAGTTTTTAATGGATTGACAGGATTTTTTCAATGGACGGAGCGTGTCATAAATAAAGATAATGGTTTTTCAGGATAATGGACGGGGCGTGTCATAAATGAATAAGTTTTCAGGATAATGGACGGAGCGTGTCAATAAATTTTTCAATAATGGACGGGGCGTTTTTTAAATGATAATGGACGTTTTCAGGACGGGCGTGTCATAAATGAATACGTTTTCAGGATAATGGTCGGGGCGTGTCATTAATGAATAAGTTTTCAGGATAATGGACGGGCGCGTGTACGTTAATGAATAAGTTTTTTATCAGGATAATGGACGGGCGTGTCAATATGAATACGTTTTCAGGATAATGGACGGGCGTGTCATAAATGAATAAATGAATTTTCAGGATAATGGACGGGGCGTGTCATAAATGAATAAGTTTTTCAGGATAATGGATGGGGCGTGTTATAAATGAATAAGTTTTTCAGGATAATGGACAGAGCGTGTCAAAATGAATAAGTTTTCAGGATAATGATGGATAATGAATCAGTTTTTCAGTGTGGACGGGGGCCACACGAATAATAATGAAAAAAAATTTTCAGGATAATGGACGGAGCGTGTCATAAATGAATAAGTTTTTCAGGATAATGGACGGGGCGTGTCATAAATGAATAAGTTTTTCAGGATAATGGACGGGCGTAAAATGAATAAGTTTTCAGGATAATGGACGAGCGTCATAATAAGTTTTTCAGTATAATGGACGGAGCGTGTCATAAATGAATACGTTTTCAGGATAATGGACGGGGCGTGTCATAAATGAATAAGTTTTCAGGATAATGGACGGAGCGTGTCATAAATGAATACGTTTTCAGGATAATGGACGGGACGTGTCATAAATGAATAAGTTTATCAAGATAATGGACGGGGCGTGTCAAATATGAATAAGTTTTCAGGATAATGGACGGAGCGTGTCATAAATGAATAAGTTTTTCAGGATAATGGACGGGGCGTGTCATAAATGAATAAGTTTTCAGGATAATGGACGGAGCGTGTCATAAATGAATACGTTTTCAGGATAATGGACGGGCGTGTCATAAATGAATAAGTTTTCAGGATAATGGACAGGATAATGGATTGAGCGTGTCATAAATGTAATAAGTTTTCAGGATAATGGACGGGCGTGTCATAAATGAATAAGTTTTTCAGGATAATGGACGGGCGTGTCATAAATGAATAAGTTTTTCAGGATAATGGACGGGCGCGTGTCGCCGTGAATAAGTTTTTCAGGATAATGGACGGGGCGTGTCATAAATGAATAAGTTTTCAGGATAATGGACGGGGCGTGTCGCCAATGAATAAATGAAAAGTTTTTCAGGATAATGGACGGGCGTGTCATAAATGAATAAGTTTTCAGGATAATGGACGGGGCGTGTCATAAATGAATAAGTTTTCAGGATAATGGACGGAACGTGTCAAAATGAATAAGTTTTTCAGGATAATGGACGGGGCGTGTCGCAAATGAATTTTTCAGGATAATGGACGGGGCGTGTCATAAATGAATAAGTTTTCAGGATAATGGACGGGGCGTGTCAATACGTTTTCAGGATAATGGAATAAAATGAATAAGTTTTTCAGGATAATGAACATTGGGCGTGTCATAAATGAATAAGTTTTTTCAGGATAATGGACGGGGCGTGTCATAAATGAATAAGTTTTTCAGGATAATGGACGGGGCGTGTCCATAAATGAATAAGTTTTTCAGGATAATGGACGGAGCGTGTCATAAATGAATAAGTTTTCAGGATAATGGTCGGGGCGTGTTATTAATGAACTGGCTTTGAGGATAATGGACGGGCGTGTCATTAATGAATAAGTTTTGAGGATAATGACGGGGCGTACAATGAATATTGCTTTGGTGGATAATGGACAGAGCGTACATAAATGAATAAGTTTTTCAGGATAATGGACGGAGCGTGTCATAAATGAATAAGTTTTTCAGGATAATGGACGGAGGCTGGCAATGAATAAGTTTTCAGGATAATGGACGGAGCAAATTAAATGAACACGTTTTCAGGATAATGGACGGCGTGTCATAAATGAATAAGTTTTTCAGTATAATGGACGGAGACATTAATGAATAAGTTTTCAGGATAATGGACGGGCGTAAATATAAATGAATAAGTTTTTCAGGATAATGACGGAGCGTCATAAACAAATAAGTTTTCAAGATAATGGTCGGAGCGTGTCATTAAATGAATAAAGCCTTGGATAATGACGGGCGTGTCATAAATGAATACGTTTTCAGGATAATGGACGAGCGCAAAAAACGAAATAAGTTTTCAAGATAATGGACGGGGCGGCCGAATAAAATGGACGGAAGTTTTAAATGATAAGTTTTTCAGGATAAATGAATAAATGAATGTTTTTCAGGATAATGGACGAGCGCCATGTTTGAATAAGTTTTCAGGATAATGGATTTGAGCGTGTCATAAATGAATAAGTTTTTCGAGATAATGGTCGGAGCGGTACATTAAAATGAATAAGTTTTTCGGATAATGGACGGGGCGTGTCAAAATGAATAAGTTTTCAGATAATGGACGAGCGTCATAAATGAAAAGTTTTTCAGGATAATGGACGGAGCGTGCCATAAATGAATAAGTTTTCAGGATAATGATTGAGCGTAAATAAAATGAATAAGTTTTCAGGATAATGGTCGGGTGTGACAAAATGAATAAGTTTTCAGGATAATGGACGGAGCGTGTCATAAATGAATAAGTTTTTCAGGATAATGGACGGGGCGTGTCATTAATGAATAAGTTTTCAGGATAATGGACGGGCGCGTGTTTTCAGGATAATGGACGGAGCGTGTCATAAATGAATTTTTCAGGATAATGGACGGGGCGTGTCATAAATGAATAAGTTTTTCAGGATAATGGACGGGGCGTGTCATAAATGAATAAGTTTAATGGACGGGGCGTGTCATAAATGGATACAGGATAACAATGGACGGGACGTGTCATTAATGAATAAGTTTTTCAGGATAATGGACGGGGTGTCAAAATGTGTTTCATAATGGACGGGCGTGTCATGAATAAGTTTTCAGGATAATGGACGGATAATGGATTTATGTGTCATAAATGAATAAGTTTTCAGGATAATGGACGGGGCGTGTCATAAATGAATAAGTTTTTGAGGATAATGGACGGGCGTGTCATAAATGAATAAGTTTTTCAGGATAATGGATAATGGACGGGGCGTGTCATAAATGAATAAGTTTTATAATGAATAAGTATACTTAATGAATAAGTTTTCAGGATAATGGACGGGCGGCCATAAATGAATAAGTTTTGCGGATAATGACGGAGTGTGCAAAATGAATAAGTTTTCAGGATAGCGGACGGAGTGTCATAAATGAATAAGTTTTTTCAGGATAATGGACGGAGCGGCCATAAATGAATAAGTTTTTCAGGATAATGGTCGAGCGTGTCATAAATGAATAAGTTTTCAGGATAATGGTCGGTATCATTAATGAATAAGTTTTCAGGATAATGGACGGAGCGTGTCATAAATGAATAAGTTTTTGCGGGATAATGGACGGACGTCATAAATGAATAAGTTTATCAAGATAATGGACGGGCGTGTCAAATATGAATAAGTTTTTAGGATAATGGTTGGGCGTGTCATTAATGAATAAGTTTTGAGGATAATGGACGGGCCAAATATAAATGAATACGTTTTCAGGATAATGGACGAGGGCGTGTCATAAATGAATAAGTTTTCGATAATGGACGGGCGTGTCATAAATGAATAAGTTTTTCGGGATAATGGACAGGAGCGTTATAAATGAATGTTTTTCAGGATAATGGACGGAGCGTGTCATTAATGAATAAGTTTTTCAGGATAATGGACGGCAAAACACGAATAAGTTTTTCAGGATAAATGGACGAGCGTGTCATAAATGAATTTTTTCAGGATAATGGACGGAGTGTCATAAATGAATAAGTTTTCAGGATAATGGACGGGGCGTGTCATAAATAAATAAGTTTTCAGGATAATGGACGGAGCGTGTCATAAATGAATGTTTTCAGATAATGGACGGGAGCGTCATAAATGAATAAGCTTTTCAGGATACGGACGGAGCGTGTCAAATGAATAAGTTTTTCAGGATAATGGACGGGCGTATAAAATGAATAAGTTTTCAGGATAATGGACGGAGCGTGTCAAATGCAATGAATAAGTTTTCAGGATAATGGATGGAGCGTGTCATTAATGAAGAAGTTTTTCAGTATAATGGACGGGTGTGTCATAAATGAATAAATTTTCAGGATAATGGTCGGAGCGTATCATTAAATAAGTTTTCAGGAAATGGACGGGCAAAATAAATGAATGTTTTTCAGGATAATGGACGGAGCGTGTCATAAATGAATGTTTTTCAGTATAATGGACGGGAGCGTATTGGCAATGAATGTTTTCAGGAAATGGTCAAAAATATAAAATGAATAAGTTTTCAGGATAATGGACGGAGCGTGTCATAAATGAATGAATAAATTTAAAGTGCCATAAATGAATAAGTTTTCAGGATAATGGTCGGAGCGTATCATTAAAATGTACGTTTTCAGGATAATGGACGGACGTGTCATAAAATGAATAAGTTTTTCAGGATAATGATTAAAATAAAAATAAATAAGTTTTCAGATAATGGTCGGGGCGTGGTCATTAATGAATCACGTTTTCAGGATAATGGACGGGCAAAATATTAAATGAATAAGTTTTGAGGATAATAGAAACATTATGAATAAGTTTTCATAAATGAAATGAAAAGTTTTTCAAGATAATGGACGGAGTGTAATAAAATGAATAAGTTTTCATTTTAATGGACGAGGAGTTTTAAATGAACAAGTTTTTCAGGATAATGGACGGAAAATTCTATAAATGAATAAGTTTTCGCATAATGAACGGAGCGTCATAAATGAATAAGTTTTTCAGGAAAATGGACGGAGCGTTTTTAAAAATGAATAAGTTTTTGCGGATAATGGACGGAGCGTGTCATAAATGAATCAGTTTTCAGGATAATGGAGGGGCAAATAATGAATATTTGAATTTTTCTTCCTGAAGAAAAATAGTTTCAGTATAATGGACGGAGCGTTAAATGAATAAGTTTTCAGGATAATACCGGAGCAATCTAAATTCATGTTTTCAGGATTGAAACGATATAGTTCAAAAATGAATAAGTTTTTCAGGAAAAATGGACGGAGCGTGTTTTTAAATGAATAAGTTTTTCAGATAATGGTCGGCGGCCATTAATGAATAAAAGTTTCAGGATAATGGTCGGGCGTATGGTTAAAAATGAATTTAATTTTCAGGATAATGGACGGGCGTATCATTAATGAATAACTTTTTGAAAATAATGGACGGGGCGTGTCATAAATGAATAAATTTTTAAAAGATAATGGACGGAGCGTAAGAGCAAATGAATGGCAATTTTTTTTCGATAATGGAAAGGGCGTTTCATTAATGAATTAAAGTTTTCAGGATAATGGACGAGCGTAAATTCTATGAATAAGTTTTTCAGGATAATGGACGGAGCGTGTCATAAAATGAATTTTTTTTCAGGATAATGGACGGATTGGCAAATGAATAAGTTTTTTCAGGATAATGAAATTCGGGGCGTTCATAAAATGAATAAATTTTCAGATAATGACGGAGCGTGTCATAAATGAATAAGTTTTCAGGATAATGGACGGGGTTAAAAATGAATAAGTTTTCAGGATAATGGACGGAGCGTGTCATAAATGAATAAATTTTCAGGATAATGGTCCGAGCGTTCAAAAAATGAATAAGTTTTTCAGGATAATGGACGGAGCGTGTTATCAGGAAATGGTTTTAAAATAAGAATTTTCAGGATAATGGACGGGCGTTCTATAAATGAATAAGTTTTCAGGATAATTTCGGATGTCATAAATGAATTTTTTTTTCAGGATAATGGTTTAAAATATAAATGAAAAAGTTTTTTCAGGATAATGGAACGGCAAAATTCAAAAAAAGCGACTAGCGTACGTAAATGAAATAAGAATAAGGACGGAGCTTCCTGGGAAAAATGGTTTTGGATACGGTCATTAATGAATAAGTTTTCAGGATAAATGGACGGAGCGTGAATTAATGAATAAATTTTTAAGGATAATTCATGAGCATCATAAATGAATAAGTTTTCAGGATAATGGATGGGGCAAAATATAAATAAATGTTTTTGTGATAATGGACGGAGCGTTATAAATGAATAAGTTTTAGGATAATGGACCGAGCGTGTCAAAATGAATAAGTTTTCAGGATAATGGACGGAGCGTGCTATAAATGAATAAGTTTTTCAGGATAATGGACGGGGCGGGCCATTAAATGAATCAGTTTTCAGGATAATGGACGGGGCGTCATAAACGAATAAAGCTCTTTCAGGATAATGGATTTAAGCGTACAAATGAATAAGTTTTTCAGGATAATGGATGGAGCGGTCATAAATGAATGTTTTTCAGGATAATGACGGGCGCATCATTAATGAATAAGTTTTTCAGGATAATGGACGAGCGTGTCATTAATGAATGTTTTTCAGGATAATGGTCGGAGCGTGTCATAAATGAATAAGTTTTTGGATAATGGACGGGGCGTATTATAAATGAATAAGTTTTCAGGATAATGGACGGAGCGTGTCATAAAATGAATAAGTTTTTCACTATAATGGACGGAGCAAAATAAGTAAATGAATAAAGTTTAGTATAATGGACGAGCGTCATAATGAATAAGTTTTTCAGGATAATGGACGGAGCGTGTCATGAATAAGTTTTAGGATAATGGACGGGGCGTGTCATTAATGAATAAATTTTTTCAGGATAATGGACGGAGCGTTCATAAATGAATAAGTTTTTCAGGATAATGGACGGGGCGTGTCATTAATGAATAAGTTTTTCAGGATAATGGACGGAGCGTGGCCATTAATAAGTTTTGAGGATAATGGACGGGGCGTGGATAAAATGAATACGGGGCGTGTCATTAATGGACGGGCGTGTCATTTGATAAGCTTTGGATAATGGACGGATGGTCATTAATGAATAAGTTTTCAGGATAATGGACGGGCGTCATAAATGAATAATTTCTTCGCAGGATAATGGACGGAGCGTAGCAATGAACAAGTTTCAGGATAAAATGAATAAGTTTTTCAGGATAATGGACGGGCGTCATAAATGAATAAGTTTTCAGGATAATGACGGAGCGTGTCATAAATGAAAAGTTTTTCAGATAATGGTCGGGGCGTCATTATACTGAATAAATTTTTCAGATAATGGATGGGCGGTCATTAATGAATAAATTTCAGGATAATGGTCGGTGCGTATCATTAATGAATAAGTTTTCAGGATAATGGACGGGCGTGTCATAAATGAACAAGTTTTTCAGGATAATGGACGGATGTGTTATAAAATGAATAAGTTTTCAGGATAATGGACGAGCGTGTCATAAATGAATAAGTTTTTAGATAATGGACGAGGTGTTATTCAGGAATAAGTTTTTCAGGATAATGGTCGGTATAATGAATACGTTTTCAGGATAATGGACGGGCGTCATTAATGAATAAATTTTCAGGATAATGGATTTGGGCGTGTCATAAATGAATACGTTTTCAGATAATGGACGGGAGCGGTCATAAAATGAATAAGTTTTCAGGATAATGGACGGAGCGTGTCATAAATGAATAAGTTTTTCAGGATAATGGACGGAGCGTGGTCATAAATGAATAAGTTTTTCAGGATAATGGACGGAGCGTGTCATAATGAATAAGTTTTCAGATAATGGACGGAGCGTGTCATAAATGAATAAGTTTTTCAGATAATGGACGGAGCGTGCATAAAATGAATAAATTTTTCATATAATGAAGGAGCGTGTCATAAATGAATAAGTTTTTCAGGATAATGGACGGGGCGTGTCATAAATAAATAAGCTTTTTGAGATAATGGACGAGCGTGTCATAAAACGAATAAGTTTTCAGGATAATGGACGGAGCAGTCACAATGAATGTTTTTCTGGATAATGGTCGGAGCGTTATAAATGAACAAGTTTTTCAGGATAATGGACGGATTATGGAATAAGGATAATGGACGGGGGTGTCATTAATGAATAAGTTTTCAGGATAATGGGTGCGTATCGAATAAGTTTTCAGGATAATGGACGGGGGGCCATAAATGAATAAGTTTTTCAGGATAATGGACGGAGAGCGTTATAAAATGAATAAGTTGTTCAGGATAATGGACGGGGCGGTCATAAATGAATAAGTTTTTCAGGATAATGAACGGAGGATAATGCGGGCACATAAATGAATACGTTTTCAGGATAATGACGGAGCGTGTCATAAATGAATAAGTTTTTCAGTATAATGGACGGGGCGGCCATAAATGAATAAGCTTTTCAGGATAATGGACGGAGAGCGTGTCAAAAATGAATAAGCTTTTCAGGATAATGGACGGAGCGTGTCATAAATGAAGGTTTTTCAGGATAATGGACGGGGCGTGTCAAAATGAATAAGTTTTCAGGATAATGGTCGGTGCGTATCATTAATGAATAAGTTTTTCAGGATAATGGACGGAGCGTGTCATGCAAATTTATGAAGTTTTTCAATAATGGATTATTTTGAGGATAATGGTCGGTGTCATAAATGAATAAATTTTTCAGGATAATGGACGGGCATGTCATTAATGAACAAGGACCGTTGAGGATAAAAATGGACGGGCGTACTTGGATGAATGAAAACTTTTTCAGGATAATGGACGGAGCGTGTCCATAAAATGAATAAGTTTTCAGGATAATGGACGGGCGTGTCAAAAATGAATAAGTTTTTCAGGATAATGGACGATGCGTTTTGTAAATGAATAAGTTTTTCAGGATAATGGACGGAGCGTCATAAATAAATAAATTTTTCAGGATAATGGACGGAGCGTTCGTTTTGAATAAGTTTTTCAGGATAATGGACGGGGCGTGTCATAAATGAATAAGTTTTTCAGGATAATGGACGGCGTGTGTCATAAAATGAATAAGGACGGGCGTTTTTCAGTATAATGGACGGGGAAAAGGTCATAAATGAATAAGTTTTTCAGGATAATGGACGGGGCCGTAAATGAATAAATTTTTCAGGATAAATGAATAAGTTTTTCAGGATAATGGACGGGGCGTGTCGTTTAAATAAATGGACGGAGCGTGTCAAGAATTTTTCAGGATAATGGACGGAGCGTGTCAAAATGAATAAGTTTTTCAGGATAATGGACGGGGTGTCATAAAATGAATAAGTTTTTTTAGGATAATGGACGGAGCGTGTCATAAATGAATAAGTTTTTCAGGATAATGGATGGAGCGTGTCATAAATGAAGAAGTTTTTCAGTATAATGGACGGGGCGTGTCATAAATAAATAATCTTTTCAGGATAATGGACGGAGCGTGTCATAAAATGAATAAGTTTTTCAGGAAATGGACAGGCGTGTCATTAAATGAATAAGTTTTCAGGATAATGGACGGGGCGTGTCATAAATGAATAAGTTTTTCAGGATAATGGACGGGCGTGTCATAAATGAATAAGTTTTTCAGGATAATGGACGGGGCGTGTCATAAATGAATAAGTTTTCAGGATAATGGACGGAGCGTGTCATAAATGAATAAGTTTTTCAGGGATAATGGACAGGATAATGGAGCGTGTCAATGAATAAGTTTTCAGGATAATGGACGGGGCGTTCATTAATGAATAAGTTTTCAGGATAATGGACGGAGCGTGTCATAAATGAATAAGTTTTTCAGGATAATGGACGGGCGTGTCATAAATGAATAAAGTTTTCAGGATAATGGACGGGAGCGTGTCATAAAATGAGGATAAGTTTTAATGAATAAGGATAATGGACGGGGCGTGTCATAAATGAATGTTTTTCAATAATGGACGGATAAAATGAATAAGTTTTCAGGATAATGGACGGGGCGCGTGTCAGGATAAATGAATAAGTTTTTCAGGATAATGGACGGGGCGTGTCATAAATGAATAAGTTTTTCAGGATAATGGACGGGGCGTGTCATAAATGAATAAGTTTTTCAGGATAATGGACGGAGCGTGTCATAAATGAATAAGTTTTCAGGATAATGGACGGGCGTGTCATAAAATGAATACGTTTTTCAGGATAATGGACGGACGGCGTGTCATAAATGAATAAGTTTTTCAGGATAATGGACGGGACGTGTCATAAATGAATAAGTTTTCAGGATAATGGACGGGGCTGTCATAAATGAATAAGCTTTGGATAATGGACGGCCGTGTATCTCATAAATGAATAAGTTTTCAGGATAATGGACGGGGCGTGTCATGAATAAATAAGCAGAATAATGGACCGAGCGTTCGCAAATGAATAAGTTTTTCAGGATAATGGACGGGGCGTGTCATAAATGAATAAGTTTTTCAGGATAATGGACGGAGCGTGTCATAAATGAATAAGTTTTCGAGATAATGGTCGGGGCGTGACATTAATGAATAAGTTTTCAGGATAATGGACGGGGCGTGTCATAAATGAATAAGTTTTTCAGGATAATGGACGGAGCGTGTCATAAATGAATAAGTTTTCAGGATAATGGACGGGGCGTGTCATAAATGAATAAGTTTTTCAGGATAATGGACGGAGCGTGTCATAAATGAATAAGTTTTCCGGATAATGGACGGGCGTGTCATAAATGAATAAGTTTTTCAGGATAATGGACGGAGCGTGTCATAAATGAATAAGTTTTCAGGATAATGGACGGAGCGTAAGTCATCAAGATAATGGAAATGAATAAGTTTTTCAGGATAATGGACGGGGCGTGTCATAAATGAATAAGTTTTCAGGATAATGGACGGGGTCATAAATGAATAAGTTTTTTCAGGATAATGGACGGGGGCGTGTCATAAATGAATAAGTTTTCAGGATAATGGTCGGGCGTGTCATAAATGAATAAGTTTTCAGGATAATGGACGGGGCGTGTAAATGAACACGTTTTCAGGATAATGGACGGGCGTGAATAATAATTTTTTTCAGGATAATGGACGGGGCGTGTCATAAATGAATAAGTTTTTCAGGATAATGGACGGAGCGTGTCATAAAATGAATAAGTTTTTTCAGGATAATGGACGGGTCGTGTTTTCCGGCGAAATGAATAAATTTTTTCAGGATAATGGACGGAGCGTGTCAAAATGAATAAGTTTTCAGGATAATGGACGGGGCGTGTCATTAAATGAATAAGTTTTCAGGATAATGGACGGGGCGTGTCATAAATGAATAAGTTTTTCAGGATAATGGACGGGCGTGTCATAAATGAATAAGTTTTTCAGGATAATGGACGGGGCGTGTCATAAATGAATAAGTTTTCAGGATAATGGACGGGGCGTGCCATAATGAATAAGTTTTTGGACAGGATAATGGACGGAGCGTGGAATAAGTTTTCGGATAATGGACGGGCATTGTCGTGTCATAAATGAATAAGTTTTTCAGGATAATGGACGGGGCGTGTCATAAATGAATAAGTTTTTCAGGATAATGGACGGGCGTGTCATAAATGAATAAGTTTTTCAGGATAATGGACGGGCGTGTCATAAATGAATAAGTTTTCAGGATAATGGACGGGGCGTGTCATAAATGAATAAGTTTTTCAGGATAATGGACGGGGCGTGTCATAAATGAATAAGTTTTTCAGGATAATGGACGGGCGCGTGTCATAAATGAATAAGTTTTTCAGGATAATGGACGAGGAATAAGTTTTCAAGATAATGGACGGGGCGTGTCATAAATGAATAAGTTTTTCAGGATAATGGACGGGGCGTGTCATAAATGAATAAGTTTTCAGGATAATGGACGGGGCGTGTCATTTGAATGAATAAGTTTTCGGGGGATAATGGACGGGGCGTGTTATAAATGAATAAGTTTTTTCAGGATAATGGACGGGGCGTGTCATAAATGAATAAGTTTTTTAATGGACGGGTGTCGTGTCATAAATGAATAAGTTTTTCAGGATAATGGACGGGCGTGTCATAAATGAATAAGTGAATAAGGACGGGCGTTTCAGGATAATGGACGGGGCGTGTCATAAATGAATAAGTTTTTCAGGATAATGGACGGATGTCATAAATGAATAAGTTTTTCAGGATAATGGACGGGCGTCATAAATGAATAAGTTTTTCAGGATAATGGACGGGGCGTGTCATAAATGAATAAGTTTTTTTTCAGGATAATGGACGGGCGTGTCATTAATGAATAAGTTTTCAGGATAATGGACGGAGCGTGTCATAAAAATGAATAAGTTTTTTCGATAATGGACGGGACGTGTCATAAATGTCATAAATGAATAAATAAGTTTTTCAGGATAATGGACGGTCAGCGATATGGTCGTCATAAATGAATAAGTTTTCAGGATAATGGACGGGGGCGTGTCATAAATGAATAAGTTTTTCAGGATAATGGACGGGGCGTGTCATAAATGAATAAGTTTTTCAGGATAATGGACGGAGCGTGTCATAAAATGAATAATGGACGGGGCGTTTTTCAGGATAATGGACGGAGCGTGTCATAAATGAATAAGTTTTTCAGGATAATGGACGGGGCGTGTCATAAATGAATTTTTTTCAGGATAATGGACGGAGCGTGTCATAAATGAATAAGTTTTTCAGGATAATGGACGGAGCGTGTCATAAATGAATAAGTTTTCAGGATAATGGACGGGGCATATATGTCATAAATGGAATAAGTTTTTTCAGGATAATGGACGGGGCGTGTCATAAATGAATAAGTTTTTCAGGATAATGGACGGGCGTGTCATAAATGAATAAGTTTTTCAGGATAATGGACAGGGCGTGTCATAAATGAATAAGTTTTTCAGGATAATGGACGGACGTGTCATAAATGAATAAGTTTTTCAGGATAATGGACGGGGCGTGTCATAAATGAAATGAATAATGGACGGGGCGTTTTCAGGATAATGGACGGAGCGTGTCATAAATGAATAAGTTTTTCAGGATAATGGACAGGATAATGGACGGGGCGTGTCATAATGTGTTTTCAGGATAATGGACGGGGCGTGTCATAAATGAATAAGTTTTTCAGGATAATGGACGGGGCGTGTCATTAATGAATAAGTTTTTCAGGATAATGGACGGGGCGTGTCATAAATGAATAAGTTTTTCAGGATAATGGACGGGAATAAGTTTTTCGTAATGGACGGGGCGTCATAAATGAATAAGTTTTTCAGGATAATGGACGGGGCGTGTCATAAATGAATAAGTTTTTCAGGATAATGGACAGGGCGTGTCATAAATGAATAAGTTTTCAGGATAATGGACGGAGCGTGTCATAAATGAATAAGTTTTTCAGGATAATGGACGGGGCGTGTCATAAATGAATAAGTTTTTAAGGATAATGGACGGATAATGGATGTGTCATAAATGAATAAGTTTTTCAGGATAATGGACGGGGCGTGTCATAAATGAATAAGTTTTTCAGGATAATGGACGGGCGTGTCATAAATGAATAAGTTTTTCAGGATAATGGACGGAGCGTGTTTTCAGGATAATGGATTCGGGGGCGTGTAAAATGAATAAGTTTTTCAGGATAATGGACGGGCGTGTCATTAATGAATAAGTTTTTGAGGATAATGGACGGGGCGTGTCATAAATGAATAAGTTTTTCAGGATAATGGACGGGCGTGTCATAAATGAATAAGTTTTTTTCAGGATAATGGACGGGGCGTGTCATAAATGAATAAGTTTTTTCAGGATAATGGACGGGGCGTCATGTCATAAAGGATAATGGACGGGGCGTTTTTACGTTTTTCAGGATAATGGACGGGGCGTGTCATAAATGAATAAGTTTTTCAGGATAATGGACGGAGCGTGTCATAAATGAATAAGTTTTCAGGATAATGGACGGGCGTGTCATAAATAAATAAGCTTTTCAGGATAATGGACGGAGCGTGTCATAAATGAATAAGTTTTTCAGGATAATGGACGGGGCGTGTCATAAATGAATAAGTTTTTCAGGATAATGGACGGGGCGTGTCATAAATGAATAAGTTTTTCAGGATAATGGACGGAGCGTTCAGTCATAAATGAATAAGTTTTCAGGATAATGGACGGGGGCGTGTCATAAATGAATAAGTTTTCAGGATAATGGACGGGGCGTGTCATAAATGAATAAGTTTTTCAGGATAATGGACGGGGCGTGTTATAAATGAATAAGTTTTTCAGGATAATGGACGGAGCGTGTCATTAATGAATCAGTTTTTCAGGATAATGGACGGGGCGTGTCATAAATGAATAAGTTTTTCAGGATAATGGACGGAGCGTGTCATAAATGAATAAGTTTTCAGGATAATGGACGGGGCGTGTCATAAATGAATAAGTTTTTCAGGATAATGGACGGGGCGTGTCATAAATGAATAAGTTTTTCAGGATAATGGACGGGCGTGTCATAAATGAATAAGTTTTTTCAGGATAATGGACGGGGCGTGTCATAAATGAATAAGTTTTTCAGGATAATGGACGGGGCGTGTCATAAATGAATAAGTTTTTCAGGATAATGGATGGGGCGTGTCATTAATGAATAAGTTTTCAGGATAATGGACGGGGCGTGTCATAAATGAATAAGTTTTTCAGGATAATGGACGGAGCGTGTCATTAAATGAATAAGTTTTTTCAGGGACGGGCGTGTCATAAATGAATAAGGGATAATGGACGGGCGTGTCATAAATGAATAAGTTTTTCAGGATAATGGACGGGGCGTGTCATAAATGAATAAGTTTTTCAGGATAATGGACGGGGATAATGGTTTTTCAGGATAATGGACGGGCGTGTCATAAATGAATAAGTTTTTCAGGATAATGGACGGGCGTGTCATAAATGAATAAGTTTTCAGGATAATGGTCGGATAATGGACGGAGCGTGTCATAAATGAATAAGTTTTTTCCAAGGATAATGGACGGGGCGTGTCATGAATAAGTTTTTCAGGATAATGGACGGAGTGTCGTGTTTTCAGGATAATGAATAAAATGTTTTTCAGGATAATGGACGGGGCGTGTCATAAATAAATAAGTTTTCAGAATAAGTTTTCAGGATAATGGACGGGGCGTGTCATAAATGAATAAGTTTTTCAGGATAATGGACGGGGCGTGTCATAAATGAATAAGTTTTTCAGGATAATGGACGGGGCGTGTCATAAATGAATAAGTTTTTCAGGATAATGGACGGGGCGTGTCATAAATGAATAAGTTTTTCAGGATAATGGACGGAGCGTGTCATAAATGAATAAGTTTTTCAGGATAATGGACGGGGCGTGTCATAAATGAATAAGTTTTCAGGATAATGGACGGGGCGTGTCATTAATGAATAAGTTTTTCAGGATAATGGACGGGGCGTGTCAGGATAATGGATGAAAATGAATAAGTTTTTCAGGATAATGGACGGGCGTGTCATAAATGGGGATAATGTGTCATTAATGAATAAGTTTTTCAGGATAATGGACGGGGCGTGTCATAAATGAATAAAGTTTTCAGGATAATGGACGGGGCGTGTCATTAATGAATAAGTTTTTTCAGGATAATGGACGGGGCGTGAATCATTTCAGGATAATGGATAATAAATGAATTTTTCAGGATAATGGACGGGGCGTGTCATAAATGAATAAGTTTTTCAGGATAATGGACGGGGCGTGTCATTAATGAATAAGTTTTCAGGATAATGGACGACGGGTGTCATAAATGAATGAATAAGTTTTTCAGGATAATGGACGGGGCGTGTCATAAATGAATAAGTTTTCAGGATAATGGACGGGGAATGTCATAAATGAATAAATGAATTTTTTCAGGATAATGGACGGGGCGTGTCATAAATGAATAAGTTTTTCAGGATAATGGACGGGGCGTGTCATTAATGAATAAGTTTTTCAGGATAATGGACGGGGCGTGTCATTAGAATAAGTTTTTCAGGATAATGGACGGGCGTGTCATAAATGAATAATGGTCGGGCGTGTCATTAATGTTTTTCAGGATAATGGACGGGCGTGTCATTAATGAAAAATGAATAAGTTTTTTCAGGATAATGGACGGGGCGTGTCATAAATGAATAAGTTTTCAGGATAATGGACGGGGCGTGTCATTAATGAATAAGTTTTTCAGGATAATGGACGGGGCGTGTCATTAATGAATAAGTTTTCAGGATAATGGACGGGGCGTGTCATAAAATGAATAAGTTTTTCAGGATAATGGACGGGCGTGTCATAAATGAATAAGTTTTTCAGGATAATGGACGGGGCGTGTCATAAATGAATAAGTTTTTCAGGATAATGGACGGGGCGTGTCATAAATGAATAAGTTTTCAGGATAATGGTCGGGCCGTGTCATTAATGAATAAGTTTTTCAGGATAATGGATGGGCGTGTCATTAATGAATAAGTTTTCAGGATAATGGATGGGGCGTGTCATTAATGAATAAGTTTTTCAGGATAATGGACGGGGCGTGTCATAAATGAATAAGTTTTTCAGGATAATGGACGGGGCGTGTCATAAATGAATAAGTTTTTCATAAAATGAATAAGTTTTTCAGGATAATGGACGGGGCGTGTTTTCAGGATAATGAATAAATGAATTTTTTCAGGATAATGGTCGGGGCGTGTCATTAATGAATAAGTTTTCAGGATAATGGATGGGGCGTGTCATTAATGAATAAATTTTCAGGATAATGGACGGAGCGTATGGACATTCATAAATGAATAAGTTTTTTCAGGATAATGGACGGGGCGTGTCATAAATAAATGAATAAGTTTTTCAGGATAATGGACGGGGCGTAAGTTTTTAGGAAATGAATAAGTTTTTTCAGGATAATGGTCGGGCCGTGTCATTAATGAATAAGTTTTTTCAGGATAATGGATGGGGCGTGTCATTAATGAATAAATTTTCAGGATAATGGACGGGGCGTGTCATAAATGAATAAGTTTTCAGGATAATGGACGGGCGTGTCATAAATGAATAAGTTTTTCTGGGGAGCGTAATGGACGGGGCGTGTCATAAATGAATAAGTTTTTCAGGATAATGGACGGAGCGTGTCATAAATGAATACGTTTTTCAGGATAATGGTCGGTGCGTGTCATTAATGAATAAGTTTTCAGGATTATGGATGGGGCGTGTCATTAATGAATAAATTTTCAGGATAATGGTCGGTGCGTATCATTAATGAATAAGTTTTCAGGATAATGGACGGGGCGTGTCATAAATGAATAAGTTTTTCAGGGTAATGGACGGGGCGTGTCATAAATGAATAAGTTTTTCAGGATAATGGACGGAGCGTGTCATAAATGAATAAGTTTTTCAGGATAATGGACGGAGCGTGTCATAAATGAATAAGTTTTTCAGTATAATGGACGGAGCGTGTCATAAAAATTTTTCAATAATGGTTTTTCATGAATAAGTTTTCATATAATGGACGGGGCGTGTCATAAATGAATAAGTTTTTCAGGGTAATGGACGGGGCGTGTCATAAATGAATAAGTTTTTAATGGATGGGGCAGGATAATGGAATGGAGCGTGTCATAAATGAATAAGTTTTCAGGATAATGGACGGTGCGTGTCATTAAAATGAATAAGGGGCGTTTTCAGGATAATGGACGGGCGTGTCATAAATGAATAAATTTTTCAGGATAATGGTTTTCAGGATTATGGATGTGTCATTAATGAATAAATTTTTCAGGATTTTCAGGATAATGGACGGGGCGTGTCATAAATGAATAAGTTTTTCAGGATAATGGACGGGGCGTGTCATAAATGAATAAGTTTTTCAGGATAATGGACGGAGCGTGTCATAAATGAATAAGTTTTTCAGGATAATGGACGGAGCGTGTCATAAATGAATAAGTTTTTCAGGATAATGGACGGAGCGTGTCATAAATGAATACGTTTTTCAATATAATGGAAGGGGCGTGTCATAAATAAATAAGCTTTTCAGGATAATGGACGGAGCGTGTCATAAATGAATAAGGTTTTCAGGATAATGGACGGAGCGTGTTATAAATGAATAAGTTTTTCAGGATAATGGTCGGGGCGTGTCATTAATGAATCAGTTTTCAGGATAATGGACGGGGCGTGTCATTAATGAATAAGTTTTGAGGATAATGGACGGGGCGTGTCATAAATGAATACGTTTTCAGGATAATGGACGGAGCGTGTCATAAATGAATAAGTTTTTCAGGATAATGGACGGGGCGTGTCATAAATGAATAAGTTTTTCAGGATAATGGACGGAGCGTGTCATAAATGAATAAGCTTTTCAGGATAATGGACGGAGCGTGTCATAAATGAATAAGTTTTTCAGGATAATGGACGGAGCGTGTCATAAATGAATAAGTTTTTCAGGATAATGGACGGGGCGTGTCATTAATGAATAAGTTTTTCAGGATAATGGACGGGGCGTGTCATAAATGAATAAGTTTTTCAGGATAATGGACGGAGCGTGTCATAAATGAATAAGTTTTTCAGGATAATGGTCGGGGCGTGTCATTAATGAATAAGTTTTCAGGATAATGGACGGGGCGTGTCATTAATGAATAAGTTTTCAGGATAATGGTCGGGGCGTATCATTAATGAATAAGTTTTCAGGATAATGGACGGGGCGTGTCATAAATGAATAAGTTTTTCAGGATAATGGACGGAGCGTGTCATAAATGAATAAGTTTTTCAGGATAATGGACGGAGCGTGTCATAAATGAATAAGTTTTCAGGATAATGGACGGGGCGTGTCATAAATGAATAAGTTTTTCAGGATAATGGACGGGGCGTGTCATTAATGAATAACTTTTCAGGATAATGGACGGAGCGTGTCATAAATGAATAAGTTTTCAGGATAATGGACGGGGCGTGTCATAAATAAAGAAGATTTAAGGAGAATCGACTGAGCAGTGTTAGAAATGAATTTTCAAGGAGAAAACTATTATCAGTTGTATTTTGATCTGACATTTTCACTGTATGACCTTCAAGTGTTACGTAATAGGAAAGTATCGGATTAAGTGCCTTGGCAAGGAAGTATGGTATGTAGAAAAATAAATACTTTCTGTAAATTTGTTTTGATCATGAGATTATGGATTTATTATCACTTGTGCCTTATTTCGTTTGTTTTATTGTGTATTGTTTTTCTCTATTTGTTTTCCTTTATTTCTTTTTTAGCGTCCGGTTTGATTATCCACTCGTCTATTTTCATGATGTTTCTTTTTTACCAAATTTGATGTTATATATTAATATTCTTTGTCTCTCAGTTTATTTTCTTTTCCATAGCGAGAATAAATATTAATTGTAAGAAGAGAGACTGCATAGTCGTCAGCAAAAAAAGACAACGCAAAATGCTGCATATTGGGGACGTCAAAATTGTGTGTTTAAGTGTCGTAAGAAATGACGGAAGGTATGATTCAGAAAATAAAGAATACTGAACTGTTATGTAATAGCTATATGATGGTGAATTTTTACAATTTCATCATAGATGGAAAAGAGACTTGAAGTGACTGAGATGTGGTTTTATCGAAGAAAGCTGAGAATACTATGGGCAGAATATATGAACAACAAGGAAGTTTTAAGGAAAATAGGAACTATTAAGATACGTATACTTACAATCAGAATGAGACAACTGAAATTGCTAGGACACATATTGAGCAAAGAGAGCCTGGAGAACTTAACACGCACAGGGCATTGGAATAAAGAGAAAGAAGAGAAACAAATAGTAGCCTACTTAACGAATTTGTGTGAATGATGGCAAAGCAAGGACAAAGAGAGGTGATAAAGAGTTAAAAGTTATTTAGAGTAGCAAACAGGGGTAGGAAGGAAATCATGGAGAGTCATTGTCATCCAAGTCATGAAAGAGTAAGTAAAAAGTAAGTAGGCATCTGTTTATCTCGCGAGGTAAACGTAACGCTTTGTTTGGTCAAAATTCAGTCCTTTGGTAGTGAGATTGAGTAAGGCCTGGGCAATCGTATATAGAGCACGCGTGCTGTCCAGACTATATGGCTCCCTTCTCGGCCGTACCGACAAGATCCCATGGAATATAGGGTATTACATTTTGGGGTTGGCTGCAGGAGTTATCGGAATGTTGTCAGTATTGTCAGCTAACCATCTTTGGGGATCCACTCCGTGTTCTCTGTCTAGATTTACTTCCATAGCCTTTTCCGTGTTTGGATATGACCGCAAGGCAGCGGAGGTTTAAAATCAAGGTTGTCTTTCCTTTAGATGGACTGCCTATATAGGCTATCGAGCTCCATCTATCCGAAGCAGCTGGTTATGAAACACTAGTTATTCGCCTTCCCCCATCCTCTGGCTTGGAGCTGGACAGATGTCAAAGGATACTTGAGACGCATGTCATGGAAGCATTTTATAGACAGTGGGAGTTTGTCTCCATTATTGCCCTCGCCTATGATAACCTTTGGAACATACGCAATGCACGTATATAAAAATTATATACATTACCTGTTTTAGAGGCTCCCATTAAATTAACGTTTTTTAAATATATAAAACATTAGGTAAACAAAAAAATATATAAAGCGAGACAAATTATAAAATAGTCTTACATGAATAAAGAAACGCAAATATCAAAGGTTTGCTTATTTTAGAAATAGAAAAAATGAAAATATAAATCAGGATTTAAGTCTAAAATACTCGGAGATTATGAAATCATTATTTATAACATACAATAAAATAGTTTATACTGACCATTTTACAGTACTAACACCTAAACTGTCAATTGATAACGAGAGTAGAAAATGCAAAGTTGGTAAATATAACTTTAGGCAAACAAAAACAGAAAGTAAAAATAAGACAAACGATCTTCAGATTAGTTGTAAATAAATACTAATACAGAAAAACACTGTAGCTGTGACAAAAGTTGTAAGAAATAATAATAATAATAATGATAATAATAAACTGAATATAAAACACGATATGGTAGAGTGGGCCAATATCTCCACTGGAAAATATGCAACTTTTACGTAAAGAAAACTGCCGGAAACTGGTAAGAACATCAGCGAAGCCTGGTTAAAGAGATAGGACCTGTAACAATTTTATGAGATTTTACAATAGTCACAGACAGAACAATAAAATCTAATCGCCCAGACATCGTGATCAAAAGCCACAAGAACAGAATGTGTTTTCTTATTTCTACAGATTGTAATGTATCTTTGTAGATCTTCAAAAAAAAAAAAATAAATAAATAAATAAGTAAATAAAATAAAAATAAATAAAAAATAAATAAAAAATAAATAAATAAATAAAATAAACTATCAAAATACAAGAATCTTGAAATGAAAGTCTAAAAAATGTGGCACATTGGGACATCAAAAATTTAAGTTGTAGTTGGAGCCCTCGGATTGATTAGAAATAATTCCGATAGGCTCATTGAAGGGATACCACGTAGCCCATGCCTTAAATACAAAACGTTTTACCCACAAGTACAGCTAGCACATTACGAAAGGCTTTATCTATATAAAATATGTGTGATCTTAATTTTATTTTACAAAAATGATTAGTGGAAAATGTCATGAAGCCTTTTCTGACCTTAGGTCTCTGGTCGGAACTTGGAAAAGAAAATGCGTATACAACAAAAATCAAAGGAAATAATAATAATAATAATAATAATAATAATAATAATAATAATAATAAACAATATATATATAACTTCAAATAAATGTAATAATCATAATATATATATATATATATATATATATATATATATATATATATATATAATTTTAATTTAATTCGCAATTATTATTTCTCTCTTTTATTTCATGAAAGAGTATAACATAGAAAAAAGCGTATATTGTGCCTCCTTTACTTACCGCTATTTCATTTCTTTTCCTTCAATAGGAGTAGATAGGTTCGCCTATTGCCTGGTTTTCGTAGTCTTTTGAAGCTTATCCCGTGTTTCCTGTTCAGAAATAGATTTTTAGTTTCTTCTCCAAAAGTCTTCTCATTCTCTTTCTCACCCTTGCATCTTAGTGACCTTATCGCCTTGCTTGGGATGAAATGATTAAAAAAAAAATTCTTACTCTGACTTTGTTTGAAGGAGTATTAACAACTGAAAGGAAGCAGTTTTGATCTTTTATTTTATGAAATTAAACATGAAAGTCTATCATAAAAATATTGACGAATTTTTCCTCGTTATGAACCATCGACTTTAATCAAACTTCAAATTTAATATTTGCCGGGCGAGTTTTAATCTCGAATTACATAAGAAAACTTAGAATGACAGCTGCAATTTTTTTCTTAGAAAAAAAGTTCATTTGTAACTTAATCGAATTTCAGATAAACTGATTTATATATTTCTCAATTAACTTTGACAATGGCTTTGAAGACGCCCATTTGTACTATTGTAAAAAATTTGGAACATATTTAGATTTTCCTTTCGTTTCTTTCTACCTTTCTTTCTTTCCTTCTTTCATTTCTTTATTTTATTTCTTTCGTTTCTTTCTTTCATTTTTTCTTTTGTTTCTTTCTATCTTTCCTTCTTTCTTTCTTTTATTTCTTTCGTTTTTTTTTCTTTTTTCTTTCTTTTGTTTATTTGTTTCTTTCCTTCTTTCATTTCTTTCTGTATTTCTTTCGTTTCTTTCTGTATTTCTTTCGTTTCTTTCTTTTGTTTCTTTCTACCTTTCTTTCGTTACTTTCTACCTATCTATCTTTCCATATTTCTTTTTTTCGTTTCTTTCTATCTATCTATCTTTCGTTTCTTTTTTCTTTCTTAGTTACACTCTACTTCATAGTGAAGTTTTCTCTGTACCATTTTTTCTTTTAAAATAAATCCATCCTTCATTGTCCTACTTTTCGCTTTTTTTTTATCCAGTTCGTTTTCCTCTTTTTCACTCTTTTTTCTTCCTTATTTATTTAATCGCCATATTTCTTTATTTTTTTCTTGCCTTCATAGACTTCACTAATTCATTCTTTCTTTTTCTCTATATTTCTTGTTCGTTGTCTATTGTACCTTTTCAACCTTTCTTCAACTCTTCAAATTTTTTTCTTTTTCATAAACTTTCTATATATCTCTCCTTTTCTCTCTGTTTATCTGTCTTTATCACTCATTTAAATGCGTATATAAATTCACTAACATAAATATTACAATTGATAAAACTAATTTCCTCATGGGTGAAGAGAAAACTTGAGATATGGATATTTATGTTGTGGAGATGAACACCCACCCTCCCCCAGAATATGATTTGGACTCGTCCAAATAATCGTCAGAATTCAGTAAGACTACGTCTACTCCAAACGACATTATATTTCATGACTGCATTATCTTCATTCATTGGAATGAAGACATAACAATGAGGACGCGGATTCGAATTTATACGAAAAAGAAAAAAAATTCTCTCGCTTAGCATAAATAGGTGGCGAAGAAAATTCACGGAAATGATTTTTCGTATAAGAAGATACGAGGCCATTTTCAGAGAAGAATGTAAAGGATGGTCAGATAAAAGAAAGTAAATCTTCTGTTACGAAAATTGTACCTCGCTGAACGTGAAAAAAATCATTTTGCCGAATACTCCAGAAAAAGTGTTATTTAACGATACAGTGTCGATACTATAAAAAGTTTTTAGTGAAAAGAATTCACTTGTTTTATACACGTTGGCAGTGCATGAACCTTACTAAGGACGAAGATGTAGATTTTGTCACATATATCGGTAAAGTCAACTGTGAGCGTAAGAAATTTAAACTGGACGAACTATCCCCAAACAGATTTAAATATCTAATCTTCATTAAAGGTCTAGCATCAAATAACGATACGGAAATACGTTCTCGAATCCTTACAACACTTGAACATGATTCAATGTTAACGATAAAGACTGTTGCGGAAGGGTGCCAAAAATTGTCAATTTATCACACGATACAGTGAAAATCGAACAAAATGGCACATCAGAAGTACAAGTAGTTCGGAAAAAGACAGTAGTACCAAAAAAAAAAAAAAATCTGAAATAAAAATACTGTCAAACTTACCCCATGCTATGGCTGTGATATGCTTCATTTCAGAAAATGACTGCCCATTAAAATGTTTTAATTGTAGAAAAACAGATCAGAAACGAAGTCGAAAAGCAAAAGAAATACACAAATTAACCTGCTGAATGTAGTGCTACCAGATAAAAAACAGGAAAGCTCAAATAATAGAAAATTCGTGACAGTAAAAATGAATAACGCTACGGTGAGATTTCAGTTGGACACTAGTAGCGATATTACAATTATCGATGAACAAATTTAGAACAGAACTGGCAAACCTAACTTGAAAAAAAAAACCCGACAAATTTGCAAGAGGAATATCGGGCAAGAAATTTTCTTTGAAAAATCACGTGTAACATCTCTATTGCGAGTAAACTAAAAAAGCAGATGTTTACATATTAAAAAATTTCAACTTAAATTTACGAGGCGTCGATTGGTTAGAAGTATTTGAACCATAGAATTGGCCGCTTAAGTCATTCTATGGATAAATTAATTGTTCTTCAGCAAAAAAATTACAGTTAAAGAAACACTGATTAAACTAAAAAAATTCAGTGAAGTTGGGAAAATATACAAAGTCAAAAGGCATTATTCAAATTAAAAGAAAATGTGATACCAATGTTTAAAAGAAAGATAGCTTTTGCAGCGTTGGAGTCTATTATCACCGAATTTGACAGGATAGAAAACAGCAGAGTTATTGAAAAAATAGATTGTACAGAATGGGCTCCCAAGAAATTTGGTAACCATACAATCATTTCTTGGATTAACAAATTATAATATTTATGTGCCAGATATGTACGAATTGCGGGCACATCTGAATAATTTACTTAAGAAGGGTACGAAATGGAATTTATCGGCGGAATGTCAAAAAGCTTTTGAAGGAATTAAAAAAAACGACTAACTTCAGAGTTATCACTGACGTATTACGACCCGTAGTGAGATATAATAGTAGCGTCGGATACGAGAGAATACAACATAGGAGCGGTCATAAGCCATAAATTCGAAGACGGTACAGTGAAAGCAGTTACACACGCTTCAAGAAATTTGACAAATACGGAAAAATGCTTCAATCACATTGAAATGGAAGCGCTTGCTATAATTTTTGCCGTACAAAAAATTCACAGGATGATATTAGAAAGAAAATATATACTGCAAACTGATCATCGTCCATTATTAAATATATTCGGTTCTAAGAAAGGGATTCCCACATATACTTGTAAACAGACAACAGCATTGAGCTACGATTTTATTGAACTATGATTTCAAGATGGTATTTCTATCGTCAAAATACTTGGGACACGCAGATGGCTTGTCCAGATTGATAAAAAAAAATGTAAAGAAGATTTTGAAGATACTGTGATTGCTTCGCTGGAATTAAAAGCCTAGTGTGTAACACTATTAAAGAATTGCCGATCACGATAGACGATATAAAAATTCATTCTAAAAAATGTTACGTTTATTAAAAAAATATGAATGACGTTAAGTTGAAATGGAGTAAAGCTAAAATTAAATATGATAACAATAATACAGCATTTTTTATTTGTGATGGAGTACTTTTGTACGCGGAAAGAGTAGTAATCCCGTTATCACTCCAAAAAGGGATTTTGAAACAATTCCACGTAGGACATCCGGAAATAATGAGGATGAAGTCCCTGATGAGAAGCTACGTCTATTGGACAGAGATATTAAAAATACAGTTAGAAAATGTAATGGTTGTAATTCATCACCACCCGTAAATTATCGGAGTGGCCGAGCCCTGATAAACCTTGGGAAAGATTACATATAGACTTTGCTGGACTCCTAAACGGTTCATACTATTTAAAATGTAGTCGGCAGTTTCACAAAATGGGCAGAGATATTAAAGTGTAAACGATCTATTATCACAAGCCTGCTAAGTACGAGAATGATTTCACATACTTCAGGCTGTTGCTGCCAGCAGTAATGGGAACAATTGAAAAAGTATGGGCTGGTGGTTTGTTTTACACCCATCACCTGCTTAGGTTGATGGACAACTTCAGTTTTGTTTATGCTTATAGTTAAACCGAATGCGTTGCAAGCGGTAGAAAAACGATTGACGAGTGCTTGAGCTTCTTCGATTGTGGTGGCCACAATCGCAGCATCGTCAGCAAATAAAAGATCACGAATAATGCTTGATCGAGTCAGCGATTTTGATTTAAAACGTTGATGGTCGAAGAATGCGCCACTTGAGCGGAATTCAAATTTCCCATCCATGTCAAGATCACTAAAACCATGGTGTAGTATGACTGAAAAGAAGAAAGCGAAACGTACAGGAGCCATGACACAACCTTGTTTTGTGCCATTTGTTACATCAAAGGTTTCTGAAAAATCTCCATTAGATAGAACAGATGCTTTCATTCCTTTGTGAAACGAGATGATGACATTTGGAATACTTTCAGGTATGTCAAGATTTTTGAGTACTTTCCAAAGGGCACCTGTTTACAGTGTCAAACGCTTTGGTCAGATCAATAAAGACGGTATAGAGATCATGGTTCTTCCCGACAACTTTCTCAGCAACCTGACGAAGTGAAAAAATCGTATCAATGGTTCCACGACCTGAAAGAAAGCCACACTGAGTTTCGGGATAGATGTCGTCAATGAGATATTTGATTATTCTGTTGACAATAATACGAGCGAGAATTTTACGACCTATACTTAGAAGTGAAATGCCACGGGAACTCTCACATACAACCTTTTTGCCTTTGTTCTTGAACAAATGTTTTATGCAAGCATCTTTGTATTCCTGTGGAACAGAACCAACCTTTAAAAAGCCCAAGGAGTTTCTTAACCAGCGTCTTCCCACCATATTCAAAAATTTCGTGGGGAATAGCATCTTTTCCAGGATTTTGTCCGAGGACAATTGCTTGATAGAATCCTGGATTTCCTTTAGGAATGGCTAAAAAAACAACTGGGAAATTTCTGATCGCTGATGAATTGAAGCAATGACGTTGTCATTGATGGCAGAGGGGGAATTAAGGACACTTTTGAAGTGTTCTTTCCATCGTGATATAATTTCCTTCTTGTCTGTGTGGAGTGTGTTGCCGTCAGACGACGGAACAAGTGAAATTCATTTTCCTTTTTAAGGCTTTCATAGAATGCTTTGGGATCTTTTCTGTCAGCTGCCGCCTGGAGTTCCACAGCCTTAGTAGACCACCAGGACCCTTTCATTTTTCTGAGAGCACTTCCCGCTTACTCTGTTTATATATGCGCTTTTGTGATGGACTTATTTATGAAAATGTGATATATATATATATATATATATATATGCGTGCGTGTGTGTGTATACTTGTGTCTCTCTCTAGATATGCTTTTGTATATATTCGTATTTAGTTATGTAGTCATATGCGGCTATGAATGGATTTAGTGCCATATACCGTACCTATGAACACTAACGGGTATGTCCGAATCCTCATAAATACATTGGACACTATTGTAAGTGGGGGTAATATGCTGTCTAAGTAGTCCACCACTAGCAGTGGTTTACCTACTTTACACCACTGGCAAGTATTGTACTTTGTTGATGTTATAAAGATTACCATTTCATTTCCAACCTCCGTTTTTGTCATTTCTCATTCAGTAATATTTTCTAGGTTGCAACAGTGTCTACAGCACAGTAAATGTTAAAGTCCTTGCTTCACTTTGTAGATATATTTGTCTCGGAGTCAAACCTACTAATTAAACAATAAGTAAAATATTTTAAATTTTATTCTACCAATGTAAAGAGAACACATAGAATTTAGACTGCAGAGAAAATTCCCCTCTTCGCCTTTCGCCGGTGACCATCCGAGTTCGTCATTTCAATTCTATTCGTCACTATCAAGTAAAAAGAGAAGTCACATTATTTTTTATGTTTGCTTTTCTTCATTGTTTAATACAAAAGACACCGATTTTAATGAGTAGATGTTCACAGGAATAAGCTATTTATAACAAAAAGTCGCAAAGCTGTAAACAAGTTTGATGAAAAATGCCACGGTTGTTTCTGAAGGGACATAAAAACTTACACACGCACACAGGCATGTATATATATGGATGCATGCATGGGCGCGGGTGCAGTGTGCACGTGTTTCAATACGATTTTATTGCCGTATTGCCAACTTATTTTTAGGTTTTCCACTTTTTATTTTATTTTTTAATATTGGTTGGTCAATTATAACAGATGTTTTCAAAGTATAATGCTTTTCCCCCAGCGGTTTGAAAGACATTGGTTTATCTTATACAAGTGCGAAAGAAAGAAAGGGTGTATGAAAGAAAGAATGACTGAATAAACAGATGTAGAGAAGGAAAAAACGGAAGGACAACGAAAGAAAGGCAAAAGAAAGAAAAGAAAGAAAAAAGATAGAGAAAGAAATTAAAGGGGATAAAATAAAGAAGGAAAGACAGAAAAAAGAAAAAAAAAAGGAAAGAACGTATGTAGAGAAGGGAAAAATGTAAAGAAAATAAAAGAAAGGAGAAAGAAAGAAAAAAGAAAAAGAAAGAAGTTAAAAAAGAGTGATACAAGAAAGAAAGAAACAAGGAGAAAAAAGAAAAAGCGAAAGAATGATAACAATGAAGACAGAAGTAACGTGAAAAAAATGAAAGAAAGATGATGAAAACTGAAAAGAAAAAGGAACGAAAGGAAGAAAGAGACTTATAAGAAAGGAATAAAAACACGAAAGAAAATGAAAAAAAGAAGAAAAAGTTTAGGGAAATGCAAAAAAGCGACAGAAAAAAATATAAAATACAGAAGACGAAAAAAGAAAGAAAAAAGCAAAGAAATAAAGGAGGCAAAGTAAAATAAAATTTACTGGGAAGATAGAAAGAAGGAATTAGGAAAGAAAAAGTGGAATGATGATAGATGAAGACAAGAAAGAAAGTCAAATGAAAGGAATGAGGCAAAGGAGAGAAAGAGAACCTAAAGAAAGAGTATTAAGAAAGACAGAGAAAAAAGAAAAGAAAAAAAGAACAAAGAAAAAAAAAGGAAATGTAATGCTTGTTAGAAAAATTAAAAGAGACAGAAAACTACAGAAATAAAGAAAAAAGATCAATTGTGAATCAGTGCGTTTCAGGCGCAAAACAAGCCGCGTGTGTGTAGTTTCTCGTTAGCAAGAAAGACACGTGCAAAGCCTAAAGCAGTCAACATCTGAAGGAGAAAAATGAAAATAGTGAAATATGTATATTGGTAGCAAAAGCCGGAAAGAATTCACATTTGTATTTCGAAAAAAAGTGATCAAATTCTGCAGATTGGAGACATCTTTTGACCAGAAAACATTCGAAAAAAAAATATCTGGTATTCAAACACTGAAAGATATCACAAATATAAACACGTTCTATATATATATATATATATATATATATATATATATATATATATATATATATGTGTGTGTGTGTGTGTGTGTGTGTGTGTGCGTGCATGCGCGTGTATATATATATATATATATATATATATATGATTCATTTATAGGTATAGGGTTAGGTAAATGAGATAACTAGATATTAGCGACCGTATATGCGTGTGCTGGCGTGCATACGCTGGTAAGCAAATAAATAATTACTAAATTTAGCCAAGAGGTGTAGACATCACAGTGCTCAATGTGATTAGACAGAGCTAATAAATATATGTTCATAAATACACATATACCTACGTTTGATGTGGGCACCTCGACGTGGTGTAATGGTTAGAAACCATGTCTTGCTAAATCAATTACGACTGAGTAGTGAGCTCGATCCTCACTGGGTGCGCCATACTTTCGACCTTGTGCCATATCTAAGCCGGGCTTAGAAAATCACTATCCTACGTTTGATGTTCAACTCGAGTTTCGTTGGATATAGCTTATCTCGTGTCTGATGACTTGGGTAACCAACGAAACTCGAGTCGCACATTAAACACAGGTATATGTGTATTCATTAACATATATGATTCATTTATACATGTTTCATTGAATGTGACGCTTGCAAGATTTTACTCAGTTATCTAGTGACGTTATAGTTTTTCTTTTATGTGGGTACAGTTAAACAGTCCTTAGTGATTATTGCCCCCGGAGCTTTGTGTCAATTCTTTATCTATTTCCAGGCTTGTGTATTGGGAGGAGGTAATTTTCGTTGTTAGTTTGTATTTATATTATATACTGTAGTACAATTAATAGTAATGTCATGTTGAGTGTCATGGCGAGCATTTAAAGCACAGTACATTCCGACTGATTTGTTAAGTGTAGGTCTGTATGTTTTATAAAAATGCTTTTGTTATCTTTAAACGTCTTTTACAATTATATGTTTTGAAAATGACAGTATTATTTACAAGGATTTTTCATTTTCTGTTATATTCAGTGAAACACCCGTTGCAAAATTCCAGTTCCCTCGCTACAAAACTGGCCTAGAACTTGAGACATACATACATACATCCACTTATATTTAGAGAGATTTCCTGTTTAGAAAAAAAATTCGTGAGTGTTCCAGAAAGCTATTCTATGACGGACGGATGTTTTATGATGACTAAGTACTGTTTGAAGAAAACTTTTGCAGTGCAATTATTTCGTTCGAGATTTTGAGACGCTAAGAAGTGTCATTCTCAAAATTGATCGGCTTGTGGAGTACCACTTAAATTTCGGACATAATCCGTTATCAGACGTTTAGCATCAAAGATAAAAGAACACTAAAGGAAACAGTTTGACAATATCAAAAGTCAAATTAAATTATACCAGGACTTAGTAGATACATTCTTTAGTTATACAATTCTTTAGTTACAGTTATGAAACGGCATGCGATTCCATAGAGTCGTATCCTCCTTATTTCCCCCGTATTCCTAATGCAAAAAGGAAGTTCCATTTAGACATTTTTTCGGGATCTACCACTTTGTGGATGAACACTGCAATATTACTCTCTTGAAGGAAAGCGGCGGATGTGTGGGTGGTGTAATGGATAGCAGTTCAGAATGAGAAATCAGAGAGCCACGTCCGAGTTCCAGTCAGCTCCATTACATTCAATTACGCGTAAATACCCTTGGAAAAGATATGAATCCATCCTCTCTCCCCAGCTATGGATTAAATAGAAGGACTGGCATCAGGAAAATTCCTTGTTATTCTAAAAAAATTGTTAATCCCATATTCACTTGCAAAAGACAACAATTATTCTTACAATCCAAAATATGTTTCATTTTAAATAACACACAAAGTATTGATAAACCCGTAAAAATCAATCAATCAATCGATCAAGTTAAAGGTCAGTCGTTATCTTCCCTATCCGAACTTTCTATCATCCCCTTTATCATTCATGTTGCACATATATTCATAGCTACCATTTTAACAGTAGTTCTATATCTTGAGTGGCTCTTGAATCTGTGTTGTGTAAATTCTAGTATATAAAAAAAGATCGTTTGAGCAGCGATCTGAGTCTGTAATGGAATTTCTTGAGGCGTCTGTTAATCAATATTTAACACCCCAAACAACAACAAAAAGAAAGTCCCAAATTGGATGGACTAGAATCGGTGATCCGAATTTTAATTCTAATGATGAAAATTCGCATCCATTTTGTACTAATGCCCTCGGGAAAGGCATGAATCCATTTCTGTTCATCTAACATCGTTTCTCATCTTACACTCAGCAAACATGAGCAAAATAGCAGAGTATACGGAGTTCTTCAGCTTTGGTTGGCAACCAGTTAAAGAGAAGGGTAAGAATTCAAAACTACTCCATTATCTTTCCCAACCATAGCAATACAGTTTTCAGATATGAAAGAAAAGGAAGCTATGGCAAACCATAATCATCTATGCCCTTATCCCTATTATTGTAGTCACAACATTTCGACCGTGTTACACTTTGGTCGTCTTCAGGTGTATGTCATATTCGGTAACGTTTTGAGTACCTGACTCCGTGTATATAAGTTTAATTACCTGGTCCGGTATTAAACCCACGTCCACGAGTTAACTGAAATCGACGCTTTTATTTATACCCACTAGGTATTTTTTTCTTTTTGTAGGTTTCATTTTTTTTAATCAATTCACCCCAAGCAAGGCAATAATGCAACTAAGACGCAAGAAGCTACTGGGAGTTAAAGCGGATGAAAAGACTTTAGAAGGAATCGGAAATCCAATCTTAAGCAAGAAACAAGAGATAAACCTCTAATCCTGTCCAAAAAAACGGGGAGGAGAATGAGTTGGATGATAGGCGAACCTTTGTTTCTTTACGGTTTATCAACCTTTCGCAGGTTATTTAAAGCCAGAAATTATTTTTAGATTGCAAGAATTTTTCATATGATAATGAATTACTGATAGAAATCTTACTAATTAACCCATAGCGGGGGGAAGTAGCAGATTCATACCTCTCCCAAGGTTAAGTGACTATAACGAACGTGACTAGAATTGAAACTCTGCTCTCTGATTTCAAATTCACAACACGCACATCCGAGCTTACAGCACCTGGTATTCTCAAGCGATCACCCCTCTAGGTATTGACCTGCCTCGTCTTTGCTTAACTACTGTGATCGTACGAGAAACGGCGGTTTAACGTGATATGGCCGAAAACCTTGTAGGCTAAAGGGGTGGTGGTGAAATTTTGGAGTTTTTTTTAGCTCCCTCTGGCTCTACTACATAATAATCAATTATATGATAGGAATAATTCTTCATCTGTAAACATTAGAGAGAAGCCGAAATGTAATACCGATTTGAAATAGTGAATTATTTTTTTCAAAAAGCACCAGTTTATTATCTCAGTCATTTTATCTGTTTTTAATTTAAAAATATCTAATCAATTCTTTCAATAGAACGTAATTACGGTGAATGTCTGAGCAAACCTTGCCACTTACCTCCCATGACAACTGTGTAAAATCACATATCAGAGAGAAATGTCGCCTCCCCTCTAACTGATACTGCCCAACCCATTGATATAGCTTTTATATTTTGGGCGCAGTTCTTGTATCAGGCCACCTTGTCCGATACGCGCAACACGAGAGTGGTGCGTCACTTCTTTAGTTCGGCTTGACCTACTGGCCGACTGACCAAATTTAGCGTACTCAGGGCAACGAGACATATTTCCTCCGAATGCTTAAAGCTGAACGTTTTATCTCTTTTTCTTTTATTTTCTTTTTTTAGGCTAATCGAGTTCCTTCTCTCTCTCTTTAAACGTTGTTCCTATGACAAGTTTTCTAGAACATTGGTATATTCAATTTCACCCGTTTACATAAAGAATAGGGACAATGGTAAGCTAGAAAAAGAAGAAGGATAAACGGATTGATAAAACGGACTGTCACAGATATGAATCAATTGAAATAGAAGCAGACACTTTCTTTTATTCTTGATCGCACGCACGCACACACAGGCGCTCATATTTGTGGGCAAACATAACCCAGATATTCTATAGATAACAAGAACAAAAAAATAAAATAAATAAACAGAACATTAACAAAAGAGATCGATTGGAAAATAATATAATTAACAGAGAGAAAGAAAAAAATGATGAAAAGAAAGAATAAAAAGAAGGAATCAAAATAAAGCAAAATGAAAGGTAGAAAGAAAATAAAGGAAAAGAGAAACAAAAGAAATAGTAAGAAAGGATGAAAAGAAAGAAAGAAAGAAAGAAAGAAAGACACGAAATAAAAAGTAAAGAAATCGAGAAAGGGAAGAAAATGAAATCAAGAGAGAAAGAAAGAAAAACGGAAAGGGAGAAACGAAAGAAAGAAAAGAAAGAAAAATGTAATGAAGAAAAAAGAAAACAAAGGGAAAAAGAGAAAAACAAAAGAAATAGCAAGAAAGGATGAAATGAAAGAAAGAATAAATGAAAAGAAAAAGGAAAATGAAATAAAGAAGAAAGAAAAGACCGAAAGACAGCGAGAAAGAAAGAAAAGAGAGAAAGAAAAAATAATTAAATAGAACACAAAGATAATAAAGAAAGAAAAAGTAAAACGAAAAGAAGAATGAATGAAAAGAAAGAAAGAAAGAATAAAACGGATCGTAAAAAGAAAAAGTAAACTCTCGACTTATTGAAGGCTTTCATAGTTGGGTGAGTCATTAAAAAGTTAATCTGGGTTAAGGGCTAAAGAAGTTGAGAGGTTATGGCCTTTTTGGACTACATAATTGTCAAAACTTCTGACCAAATTCATTTACATTTTTTTTTTAGTATCAGAAAAGGGTTTTTCTCCAAGAATCGGTTCCATCCCTACTCGTCTCTTTTCACAACACTGACGCTGTTTGTTTAACGGCCATTTTGAAAACGCTAATAACATTTTTGTAAGATTTATTGTTAATGGCGGATGAAACTAAATACAATTGGGAAATAAATCGAACATAATTAGACCGAAAAATGTTAAAAAAATAACAAGGAAAGAATTTAATATCATGAGATCGGGATAATTGTTCCAATCAGGGTTGACATAATCTCCTTCCTTGTCAATGCACTTAATTCAGAGATGAATATTAATCACAGAAATTGAACATTAAACAATGAAAATTTCACATCAAAATTCAGCTAATAAATTAAGTCATACACAGACCACTAACCTACGTTCACTGAATTCCTCTAAGGATGTCAATGGGCCTGTCTCTTTAGAAATAAGAAGCTTGTTATTTGCTAAATGTATTCTATTTAATTAATTTCTATATTAGGAAAGAGATACAAAAAATCAACGAAAGATTAAAAACGCTTTTGTGTTATAAAATGGTGACCCAAAATAGATGCATCCGAATTTTCGGCATTTCTTCTGTCATGTTGCCGTGTATTTTCAAGTTAGTGTTTGTTTTCAGCAAGTATTTCATCTCATAAGACCAGTATCATCATTTTGACAGTTAATGGAACATGACAATCTATGCCATGAAAACGTCAGACATTGTTCCTTCTTCAACGGTATTTATCAATATTCAATGTGAAATGCGATACAAAGTGATAGCTTTTGAAGCGGCTTGTGTCCAGATTTGTGCGCTTGTATTCTTACAATAAATAGAACAACCGTCACTGTGTATATCTTTATTAAATGTCAAATAATGGTGTCTATTTACTTATATGATGTCTCTGTACACGTAAAGGTTAATTTGATGTAAATACATTGGTTGTTTTTGCTATCAGATTATTTTTCACTGTTCAAAATTCTTCATGGAAACATTTTGGAAGAACAAAAAAAGAACAAAATCTAAAAACAAGATAACCCCCCCCAAAAAAAAAACAGAACTGAATTACTGTAAAGAGGAAGCGTTCTTCGGTTTCATTGGGTCATCTATGTTCTTGTAGAGTTCCTGTTTTGTGCTATTTATTACCCCAGTTTCAGCTACTTTGACTTGTGTATGTAAAAACTGCTTTGCTTTGAGAGATCAAGGGACATCCGCTTTCTGTCGGCTGTTTTTTTCTATGTATATCCTTTGCTTTTTCTATAAATGTTCTTGTCATTTTCTATGTTTTTCCTTTTTCAAAATATGTTCTTTCTTTTTTCTATACATGTTCATTCCTTTTTTCTATAAATGTCTATAACTTTCTATAAATATTCATTCCTTTTTCTACATAAATTGATTCCTTTTTCTATAAATGCCTATTCCTTTTTCTATAAATATTTATTCCTTTTCGGTATATACTTTTGATTTTGTTTCTCTTGTTCAATTGTTCATACGTTTTTCTCATAAAGAGTATTTCTATTTTCTATAACTGTATATACCTTTTCTCTATAAATATTCATTCTTTTTCTTTATATGTTCATTCTTTTTTTTATTTTAGATGTTCTTTCCTTTTTCTATAGGTTTTCATTCCTTTTCTATAAATGTCTATTCCTTTTCTATAAATATTAATTCCTTTTTTTCTTTATATGTTCATTCTTTTTTCTACGAATATCCATCCCATTTTCCTATATATGTTCATTCATTTGTTTCTATGTGTTCTTTCCTTTGTCTATACATCTTCATTCCTTTTTCTATAAATGTCTATTCCTTTTTTTCTATAAATTTTCATTTATCTATATGTTCATTTTCTATAAGCGCATATACTATAAGCGTTATATTATATTCTATAACTATTAATTCTTTATATATATATATATATATATATATATATATATATATGTATATGTGTATATATATATATATATATATATATATATATACACATATATATATATATAATTATTTATTCGAAAATTATAACATAAATATGTTATAAAATCAATACAAAAATAGCCATTTTGTTTCGACACTTCTGGTGTCTTATCAAGTGATAGTGTTGAATACAATCACTTGATAAAACACTAGAAGTGTTGAAATAAAATGGCTATTTTTGTAGTGATTTTATAACATATTTATGTTAGAATTTTCGAATATATTTGCTCTACTCTGTATTGAGCACTCTTTTAAAAATAGTATTTGTTGGTTATTGGAATTTATTCCGTATACAACAATCCTATACTTGGGCATGTATATATATATATATATTTGTGTGTGTGTGTGTGTGTGTTCCTGCTTTGTTTAAATATATTAATTCCTTTTTGTATATAAATTCTTTTTCTCTCTATATTTTTCCCTATAATTATCTATAAAACTTCTTTTCTTTTACTTCTTAATCTTTTATTCCACTGCGGCTTCCAAGATTTCCCTTTTCATCATTAATTTTTCAGTAAACATCTTTCTTTTTCACTCCTTTTTCATACCCTTTTCTTCCTATTTCTCTCACCCTCACTGTTTCTTGGCTCACCTCCTTTCCCAAAATCAGTATCCAGATATGATGCATTGCATTTTTAAAGCAAAATAGAGAAGAATCTTCCAATTTCATCCAAACCTGCTCTTGTCATTTATTTCCTATTGCCGTTTTGGTTTTGCAAGAGATTGTTGTAGGCGAAAGAAAATGGCGTGGATTTGTCTAACTTCGGTGATCGTATGAGGCGTGATATGGCCGTACGCCCAGAAGACCTAAGAACATCGAAAGTGTACTACAAAAGCTTAAAAAGCATACACACGGGAAGTTCTCAATGAATTCAGTGAAGTGCAAGCACAACTTCAAGTGGATATTTGTAAAGGTCTTGCATGAAACGATTCAGAAATTCTACGGTCCATGCAACATCAGTATAATATTCAGAAGTAGCCCCACTTTACGGAGAAGTCTCTACCAAGTCAAGACTAAGAGAGAGAACATGATCAAGAACTCTATGCATTTCATCCCTAGTAGCTATGGCAAAAAATACATAGGTGAAAACAGTCGCCTCCTAAAAGTAATTCTAGAGGAACATCGAAAAGCCAAAATTAGTAGTGAGACAATGAAATCAAGTATGGCTGATCATGTATGAAATGAAGTAAAAATACTAGACAGTATAAAGCATCTTCGAATCAGACGTCTGAAGCATATGTTATGCTATTAAAACTTCCTGAGTGCGCCTAACATGGAAAGGCATTACATAATAATGAAAACTGACTGTAAGCAAGGCATTAACAGAAGTAGTAAGAGAAAAAAAGTAGCAAAGAATGCAGTGAAACGTAACTGCAGCAACAAGCAGGAAAGAAAA
>CAHIKZ030000247.1:1367500-1470000 GCA_903632075.3 Acanthosepion pharaonis | reverse complement strand
ACATAAAAATATTGGTATGTATGTATGCACATGTGTAATTACGTATGTACACAATACTATATATATATATATATATATATATATATATATATATATATATATATATATATATATCCTGTCGGTATATATATATATATATATATATATATATATATACTGTCATCCACAGACAGACAGCTTCTGCTGTATCACAGCTCATCAGTGGTGCAATATATATATATATATATAAATTGCATATGTATGTATATTTACCACTAATATTATCTATCTATCTATCTATCTATCTATATATATATATATATATATATATATATATATATATATATATAATTTTAAAAAATTTCTTAGTAATTTCGTCCTCAGTACTTCAACTGCGCTTTCGTACTTTTATTTTCCTTTCATGGATACCATGTTCTTTGGAAGCTTGTTTAGACCAAGTTAATGTACTTTTAGGCTTCCTTCACATGAATAGGAGTTCATTTTTTGGATAATAAGTATTATATGTCAGTGGTAGGTAACAGGAAGTTAGAGATGCATGGTTTGGTCATGGCCAAAAAAGGTTGGGAACCATTGGATTAAATCAAAAATAGTGAATTGCTTCCACATCTTGAGCTGCCTAATCCCCACTTTCCTGAATTGAAGGTTGTTTAGATGGCCTTGTGGGGAATTCACACCCTGCAGCATCTTTCCCACAGACGCAAGCCATTCTATCACAACTTCTATGGTAAATATTCCACCAGTTCAGACAATTACAGCTAGAATACTCCATGGTGTTTACACGGAGTTGGAACACCCCCATTGCCTCCTTATTTCATTTGTAAGGAGGAAGATCCACTTCATTCAGCTTTTTCTCAAGAACCGCTGTACTGATAAATAGACACTTGCGTGGATGCTTCAATTTAACCTAAATCAAGGATCATTCGTTATTTACCCTCTATATCCTGATAATATTCACTTTCTACTTCCTTTTCGTATGTTCATATCATACATCTCTTTTAGTAACACTCTTTTTTACTAACTTTGAGTGATTATTGGACCTTGTATTAGGTGACTATTAGTAAAAAGAAATAACTATTTTTTTGTTATGGGATCGTTTATAAGTTTTAGGTTGTCACACATGAAATGACGCATTTTTGGGTTGGTTGTTGATCCAATCGCCTTATGAAGTCACCTCCTTAGTATATAAAAAAAAAATCTTCATTTATTCCTGACTCTTTTTCTTTCCAGATAAGTTTTCTTCAATATATTGTGACTCATAAGCCCAATGAAAATGATTACAACGAAACAATGTTGAGTAATCTTATTGTATGAGTACAAACTGGGTCATTCTAACTCGGAAGCATTTCAGCATATCAATGCAGACTTTGGTAATGGTATTGTTGAAATCAGAACTGTACAGAGATATTTTCGAAAGTTTTTTTTTTCGGGAGATTAGTCTTGTAAATAAACCAAGGGAAAGAGCACGATCAGTTATCAGACATGATCAATTGAATGTTTTGGTTGATCAAAATCCAAGAACTACAACTTGCACCAGAACTCGAAAAATCTCGCAAAACTGTTTCTCGGCACTCGAGAACAATAGGAAAAGTAAAGAAACTGGATAGGTTTGTTTCGCAAGAACTGAATGAAACTCAAAAACACCATCGCTTTGAGGTGTGCTCTCTGTTGCTTTCTCGACTGGAAAAAGAATAATTTTTGTATCAAATGCGATGAGAAATGGATACTCTTTGACAACAGTAAGAGTAGGCCAGTGATTAGATGCAAGTAAATCACTAAAACAATACCCAAAGCACCCATTGTACCCTAAAAAGTTAATGGTTACTCTATGGTGGTCTTTCAAAGGAGTTATTCATTATTCATTCTTGCCTCAAGGGAAAACAATAAGAGCAAGCGCGTATTGTGTTGAAATTGAGTGAATGCACGCAAAAATTGAAAAGGAAACATCCTAGACTTGTGAATAGGGATGACCGAATTTTGCTGCACGACAACGCACGGTCACATGTTTCTTAATTCCCCCAAAGCGGCATAACCTGAATTATGAAATTTTACCTCATCCTTGACATTCACCTGATATCAGTCCTGCTGATTATCATTTATGTAAGCATTTTGATCTTTTCATATGAAATAAAACATTCTCTAATAAGGAAGAGATAATCGAAGCATTTGAACGATTTATCACATCAAAGGATGAAAATCTTTTTTAAAGATGGAATCAAGAATTTAGAGGGACGTTAGAGAACAGTCATAGATGAACATGGTGCCAATTTCAACTAAATAAATTAGTTATTTAACATTTCAGAAGTGTTTTATTCATTTCCTATAAAGTGTGTCATTTCATGTGTGATAACCTAATAAATCTGATGAATTGTTTATTTCCGATGTTGTCTGCGAGAAAGTGAAATACGCGGGAAAGTGAAACCGCGAATAAAGGTGGAATCACTGTACACCTATTTATAAGTGGGTTAGTAGAACGGAGTGTCAGTAATGACATCATAAACCCAGGTCAGCCTGTGCCTATTTTAGTAAACAATAGATTACCTATCAGACGAGCAGGTGGTGACCATTATAATCATTGCAGCCGTCCTTGATAGTAGGAACTCAACAAGCAGGTGTCTTTCAGATTTTTTAATCTTTAACACCTGACGATGATCTTACTCAGTGGTACCCAAACTGGTCGATATCAACCCCTGGAGTCGATTTGGGGATCGATAAATGCTTGGGAGTAAAAACTGTGTCGATAAATACTTGATTGAAAATAGTTGAATTCATTGACATACGTGTAGATATCGAATCTAAATCATTTTATAATCATTTCATTACAAGCAAGGCAATAAAGCCACTAAGGCACAACGAGTTACTGAGTGTGAAATATGTGGAAATATATTAAGGAGAAAGAAGAATAAAAGAACAGGAATTAAGCCAGAAGATAACGATTGACACTGCATTTAAATTTTTGAAGATCAAAGTTGATCGGAAAGCAAGAAGACGGAAGGGAGAGCAACAAATGAGAAGTGCGAGAAACAAACTGTTTGCATAGAACTTACGGTTGCATCTAACCATTTCAAAAATTGGAGTAATGTAAATACTACTACAAAATGTCTCAATTAAATGCAGCCGTTGAGCTTATTTTTCTTACATTCCCATGATTGAAGTTGGTTTTAGCCACACTAAAGCGATTCTAATTAGTCAGAGGAACACTCTGAACCTGGAAGAGCGTGGTGAGTTACGACAAAAAGTTACAAATTTCCAACAAAATATCAAGGCCTTTGCTACTGCTTGTCAAGCACGTCTTTCTTGTTAATGATGTCGAACAATTTAATAAAAAGGTCTACTAATTTATTCTTATTGTGTCTGAATTTAAGCTTAGACATAATCTTCTTCTTTCCTGCCTGCTGCTGACTCTGTGTTGCTGTTACGCTTGATTGCATTTGCCGCCGCTTCTCTTTTCTCTTACTCTGCAGTATTAAAAAAAAAGAACTCGGTATCTTTGGACATGAATATCGGAACGAAAACAATCAAGCCCGGAGATTAAATAAAAGGTTCAGTTCGAAATCCCTTGGAGATCCCAAAGGCCAAAACATAGCAGTAATAACAACAAAGATGATGATATTAAATGTAAATAATATATATAATATAAATAATGTAAATAATCTTCTTGATATTAATGGTTGACCTAGTCGAAAATCTTAATAAAGAGTATGTGGCATTCGGAAAGATTCGAACCTGTGTGCCTCTTTTGGAGGAAACCATCGTCTTGTTCAGCGTGCTTTACACCGCGAAAGTTGAACACGCCGGGCCAAATGGTATATATATATGATAACTGTCACTTCTTTACAAAATCTGAAGGGACGAAATGGATTCATACCTTTCTTAAGGGTATTTGTGTGTAGGTGTGTTGTGGTAGGATCCACCTAATTTACATAGTGGAGTACCGACCATATAAATATGGGTTGGTACCGGGAAGACGAGGGAAGAAGTAAGAAGAGATCCAATCGAGAGACTCTGTCCGACTGCGATTAAGTCAACCCATTCTACAGGAACAGTCTTCCCAAGAATATACCAAAACTAACTGTAAATATTGTGTACCTTTTCCTTGTTTCAATACATTTTGTTTACGTACATTTTGTGTTGTATTATTATTATTCCATGCTTATCCAAGCTTCAACAAGGTGAATGTAACGTATCCGTGGAATTCGAACCCGACTGTGCAGTTTCTCATTCTGGGCCGATATCCATCCGCACATCCATTATGATGACAATTTGTATTTGTGAGAAGGAATGACACTGAAGAATATATTGGTCAAATCTGTTCAAACTAACTCAAATCCCCAAAACTATGGAAGCGAAAAGTGACGTATCTTTAACAGAATGGTTATAAAGGAGTGGTAAATGTTAATTGTTATTTGCGCATCTTGCATTTTTGAAATGGACAGATCAGCTTAGTTATCTATTGCAACTTTTTAAAGAAATAGCATTTTCCCTCTTTTTTTTAAAAATTGATTATGCATCAAACAAAGAATGGATCGGCCAAAACAGCAGCAGAAACACGAAAGAGATCTATTATCTGAACAAAATTACTGAAATTATAAACAATAACTTTTGTATGTTTGTAAGTTGTCTAACCGAAACAAAAGTGAACATGATGAGGCAAATTGGATTTTTTTTTTTTTTTTTTTAACAAAGACGCGTTTCGCCGGAGAAAGCTCATGTTCTCTTTAGCACCTGAATTATAGACAAAATTTATTGTGAAGATGAGACAAAGTGGACATTTTTAGGATCTCTTTGCCATCATCTGTTTGACTAAAAGAAAGATAAAACTATGTATACCAAACGATCCCAAGACATTATCTTCACATATAGTTTTGTCTTTCTTTTATTCAAACTGATGATGCCAAAAAGATCCTAAAAATGTCTACTTTTTCAAATCTTCACAATAACTTTTATCTATAATTTAGGCTGTTCATTCTTAATCTGTAGCGAGTTTGTGCCTCAAGACAAAACATTCAATTTCCTGATTCTATTTATTTTTATTTTATTTATGTATTTATTTTTTTACTATTATTTCTGCAATACAAGGCCTAAGTGCCACTAAAAGTAGAAACTCATTAAATGACGATGTTGTAAGGGCGTGCTTGTTGACAAATGTTCTCCCTTACACTGTAGCTTCTTTAATAAACGATGCCCTTTATATTCCTCTTGAAATGAAACGAGTGAAAAGAAACCCGAAGAAAATTGTCGTTGATTTAGCGTGTGATGCAGCGTTGAGGTTCCTACTGAGGAACTGCCGATAGATCTTAATCTGTATCGAGTTTATTTCTCAAAACGAATTTTTCAATTGCCAGAAACATTTCTTTATATTCCCGCTCAACATATGTAGCCTCTACACCAAGATCACTTGTAAGGGAAGAGAGCAGTTGAAATTAACAAACCGCATTTTATTTATTTATCTATTTATTTCTATTTTCTTTATCTTTTGACTGTTGTATTCACTAAAGGGTCATTTAATGAGGTTGTTGTAAGGGTTTATAGGGAGGTACCAAGAGTTGCATGTTATGAGGATATGTAGGACTGACCTTTCATTTGAAGAAGTTAAGATTACAGTAATCAGAGAAACATCATCACGTGAGTTCGTTCCACATTGTAACAGTTCTGAAGAAGAAGCTGTCTGAATTGAACTTCCTCCTTCTCAATGGAATATCAAAGAAATGAGGATGAGTCGATTCGGTGTACGTGGACTGGCGGGTCCTAGTTGTAAAGGTTTGGACTGGTGGAACCAAGGAATGTAGTTCGACCGAACATTTGTCATAAAATTAGCGTCAGAGGCTAACAACGTTTCTTCTGTTGCTGAAGAGTCGAAAAAATCCATCACTCTCAAGGACTTTCAATTGTTTTCAACTCATCGAGGCTGTAAAGTGAGAATTGACCAGATCCGATCCAGATTTAACAACAAAACACCATTTTTAATGGTTTGATGTAAAACTTAAAAACTCTAAAAAATTAAATTTAAGATTTAACATTGAGAAAATAAGTGCAAAAACATTAAAGGAAACGAACATTGATTTGTCCTCTTTATTGCGGCTCTATTTTGAAATTATAAATAAAAAGCGACAAAAAATAATGAAAAAGAATTTCACTGACAGAAGGGCAAACATGTGCTTCATAAGTATCATATTAATTCACTCTCATTTACGACAAAGCAATTCTATTTACAGCATCATATTCAACTTGAAGTCACTTCCTACAGTTTGAAAGTAGACAACAAATTATGAATAGCGTTATAATGGTTCGTTACGAATAGAAAAAAAGGTGAATAATCGCCAATGACAAACTGACAGACGCACACTTTACCTTACAAATCTATGCGCCATTTTTGAATTCTTTATTTATATTAGTAATTATGGATTAAATCATTTGTTCAACCTCCATCTAGACAAGAATTGAAAATTATTAGTCTGAACACTTCATTAGTTTCCCTATGATGGTTATTTTCAACAAAGCTGTTTATTATAACTTGTGATATCTCAAAACTTTCATTCACTTTAACGATTACATAAACAAAGACACAGCAAATTCCGATGAGAAGGTAAAAAACTATTGAAAGTCGAATCATGGTTGTATTTTAAGGTCAACTACATTTGAACCTAACAGATGTAAGTGAAGTTTTGATTTTCTTATCTCTACCCACTCACTTTACCACTAATCCTACTTTGCTATACTCATTTTCTGTATTAAGAAACTAAATGGATGATTAAGCACTGAAGTGTTCGATTTTAACTTGAAATGTTTAAATTGAGCATTTAAAATACGGAAGAAATGAAATGCTAGTGGTCAGGAATTAATGAGATCATTCCTAACACTCTGAGACGATAAATTCTCTATTACCTAACAGCAGGAATGTGAAAAGTCTACAGAATATCTTTACCTGTTTACAAATAAAACACAAAGTCATTCATATCTTTTAATAATAAAAAAATGTATCATGTATATATTTGATACTTATTTAGACATTGATAAGTTAAAAAGGATGAGAATAACAATCTTAGTGAAATACATTAATTTCCCTCTGCCTTTTCCGTCTTCTCTGAACGACTGTAAAAAATTGTTTGTGGCTAAATACTGGCTGTAACAAATATATTAGATGAAATTTATTTTAGAATCATTTACTATTAATTTTTGATTCAGTGAAAATCCTTGTCGTTAAAAATATTAACTTCATTTCACTTTTTCATTTTCTGAACGACTGCAATAGATTGTTTGTGGTTAAATACTGGCTGTAACAAGTAATTTCCCTTCGCTACCATTTATTTTAGAATTTGCTGTTTTGATTGTTTAACGGTATATCAACACCTTATGGGTCATTTAATGCCGAAATTTAATTTTCTTGGGAGCTTTGAAGTAATAAAAATAAGATACATTTTGTTCTACTTTCACAATTGAATACATGGTAGAAGATGCTCAGCTTTTATGCATAAACATGTTTGTGTGGATATGATTACTAGAGACGGTGATGTGTATTTTATGTTGTAGTTTTGATGAAGTTATATTTTGGAATACAGTTTGAGTTCTTTAAGAAATTGTAGGATGTTATATGGATTAATGTCATAAAAGAGTTCTTTCATGCTGGTTGGTTGGCTGCTTTTGTTTAGCGGCATATCAACACTTCTATGGGTTATTTAATGCAGAAATTTAAATATTCTGGACGCAGTTGTGCGCCTTCAACTACAGATAAAATGTACTGTTGGTAATTTTTACTCTAAATATGTACTTTTCATACTTTCATGATGTTTTGTTTTTGCTTGGTGGTCACTATTTACCCATAGCTGAGATCCTGAGAGGTGCTACCACCTTTTTTGTCAGGGTGGACCTAGGAACAACAGCAATTAAGAGATGGTTCCAGACTCCTCAAAACCTCGAATCTCCCGATCTTGCCGGTGGATGTAGTTTATCGTCATGCCAAGGAATCTATTTCAGAATTATTTATTATTAATTTTTGATAAAGTAATGCAAAAAACTTTAAATGATGAAAATGTGTTTTTGACAACTCGGTCACCAGAGTATTTTGAGAGGGGACAGCCTTTACGTCACGGGGCTGCAAGTTAGAAATTTCATACGAAAATCGTTTTCACAGTGTGAATCAAATGTCTTCCTGGGGGTGCTAGGCTCGTACAGCAACCACTTCTTAGCGGCGCGTCTAGTTGTTGGGCAACTTTTCATATTAAATGAAGAAAGATTTCGTTTGTTTGAAAAAATATTGGAATTTGATATTGGCGTATTTTATAAAAAGTAATCGATACATTTTCGCGTTAATTTTTAGATCAGTTTAACTAAAGGCTTTGATAATTTTAGGCAAGAAAGATATAGGCTTATTTATAAAAATTGCATCAGTATTTTTAAGTTAGTTTTGATATTATAAATGTCCAGCCAAAATAAAACTTTTAATTTTTAAAGATTACGGATTGCTCTCAAGGGTGAAAACGGATAAATTTCCTTTATTATACAATATACATTCATCCTTAATCCTTCTTAAAGACTGACGCTAACAGAGGAAGACTGGGTCTAAACAAATATTGGTTGCCAGGATGTAAAAGGAGCCTATCCATTATTGCAATGCTATCATTTAATTTTTTAACGAATAAATAAAATTTTCAAAAAATACCTATGGAAAAAAGGTACAATTAATTTTAATTAATGCGTATTTCCGAGCAATTGCAGTGTACATTTTTTTATCCAGTTCATTCCATGAAAGGCAGTAAAGCCACTAAGACACCAGAACACCAAGAACAGAAACATTAATAATGAGCGGGAAGAGTAATCAGGTGGACAGTAGATAGCAATTGACATTGCATTTAAATTGTTGTAGATTAAAGTTGGTTGGAAAGCATGGAACCGAGAGGGAGTTCCACATTTGATGAGATCTCGACGCTAGTCTTATACGACACTTAAAAGTTTAGGTACTAAAGCGAAGAACTCATCCAAACAATTACTATGAAAATATTTATAGAAAAGGTACAGAGAGGCAACATTACGGTGGTAGGAAAGTGACTGAAGCCGAGCTGCCAGATCAGGACCAATAATATTGCTGATTCTTAGGAGTTTTTATCAAGCAGCTCTAGATAAATAATAGAAGCACCGGACCATAACTGCATATATTACTGGCAGTAAATACTAAATGTAAATACAGAATATTATAATTTTTTTTTAATTAATATCTTTAAATAGTTTAATACACAATTTACACATTATCAGACAGCGAATTTCTTTACCTTGTTTTTGTGATCGTTATCTTTGAAAATGTCCTCTCACCTTGAACTTGAGTAACTGATAGTGTTCAGATGACTTTATAAAGTTCTCCTTTTTAATACTAAAGCAGTTGTCTGTGTTTTGTTTCATTATTGCACTTTTATTTGATATAGAGGGCCTACTCCATTAGGAGCCCATTTGCCATCGAGCAAGCTGACATCCTGTCCAGACCGCCACTGGACGCTAACAAAAAAAAAATGCATTCTATTATTTTAGCCAAAAGATCCATTCCATGTTTACCATTAAATAGCATTAAGTATATTTAATTTTAACCACATCAGAGATAGTCTTTGATTGTGGCACTTGTCATTTGCAGTATTTTTATTTATTTAGTCAATCATCGAAGAAATATAAACAATTTTTTAATCGATTCACCCCGATAATGACACTAAGACGCAAGGATGCTACTGGGAGTGAAAGAAAATGAAAAAAGACTTTAGAAGCAACCGGAAACCCAATCCTAAACAGGAGTCAAGTGATAAACCTCTATCCTGTTCAAAAGGTCGGTGAGGAGTGTGATCCGGGCGATAGGCAAACCTCTCTACCCCTACTGAGGAAAGAAAAATACATAAATAGTAAATAAAATTCCAGGGTTTAGGTGGAGACGTTAAAAGTATAGACTTGATATAAAATTTTGAAGGAACCGGAAACTCAACTTTAAACAGGAAACGAGTGATAAACCTCTATCCTGTTCAAAAGATTAGAGAGGAGATGAACCGGGCGATTGGCGAACCTACCTACGAACCTATAGAGGAAAGATAAAACATAATGAATAAAATTTTAGGATTTTAGGTGGAGACGTTAGAAGTATAGAGTTGAAGTAGATTTTCGAAGGAACCGGAAATCCATTCTTAAACAGGAAATTAGAGATGATCTTATATCTCCTGTTCAAAAACCGGGAAGGAGTGTGAACCAGAGAGGAGGGAAATGTTTTCTACATATGAGGTTGTTTATTTTAAGAAACCTGAAATATGTTTGAGATTTATGCAGTTTACAGAGTAAGTACGTTAAATGATCGAATTGAATATCGGAGATTACTTACTGATCCCTGCACGACGGTCTAGTAACTCAGTTGATAGCTATCAAATCCTAACTTTAAAAATCAATCAACCTTGTACATTACTTTAGTTATATTAGCCACTTTGGTATGTAGCTTCCAAATTAGTTAAGGAAAGAAACACGTGTTGAGAACTATTCGCTGCGTAAACGTGTTGTGTTTAAACAAATGGTCATGGGTGATGTAAAGATGGTTAAAAGATCTGGCGTAGCAAGCGAAAAGAACACCTATTAGCCATACCAAAATCTGGTCTTCATTCAAAGAATATGACACTGAGTCTATTTCGATTTGTTCAGACGAACTAGATTCCTTAATTCCATCAACTCAAAGCCTCACAGCTATGACTCACCATGTCGCGTACAGTGAGGCGAACCATTCCCTTCATATTCCATTAGTAAGGAGTAATTTCCACCCCCAACTGCTTCTTTCTTTTGAGCTGCTACGTTGTAGAACCGACTCCCAAGAAGATGCTTTCCTAACCGTTCATCTGTTGAAGTCTAGAGTTAACCGTTATCTTTTCCACATATTCTCATAAACTGTGCCTCTTACAACCTCCTCCAGTAAATCTCTAGCTTGAGTGTCTCTTGGGATGGATGGAAGTTCTCTATTTCGCTTCTCCTCGCGAAAGAGCCAATTGATACAATGACAAAATGAAAGCAGCAATTAACTGAAAATATTTGTTTGGGATTATTTAAGAGAATGAACCTAACTTTTCCCCAGGATATGAAGTTTGTCTAATCAGATTCAACATATATTATCCTTTCAGATTACCATTTATTCCGGCCTTCTATAGAATTATCTTAATGAAAAGTAATGGGAGTATGGAATTATGAACATGCATGTGAATAATTGCAAAAGATAAAACAAACAAAAATATGTTATTCAGTGAAGTGTAACTATATACACTATTTGTATTGTTCGGACTGTTGTCCTCGTCTTTATTGCCACATTCACGACGTTTCGGTAGTTGTACGCTCCGGCCTTCTTAAGGCGTTATTTGCTGGAATTTCGAACTGAATTCATTATTTAGCCTATGACGGTAGATTCTTCTACTTCCACGCACGATATTTCTCAGTTGTAATTAATTCGACTTGATCCAAATAATTGTGAGTTCAATCCCTGGCCTCAGCGGAGAGAACAAAAACTTGGAGAGTTATCAGGACGAATTAACTGAAACTAAGATATCCAAAGGCATGGTATGTGGAATTAGAACAACATACCCCTGTGGACTAAATAAAGGGTTCGGTTTGAAATTCCAACAAATATCACCTGAAGAAGGCCGGAAACGTCGTGATGTGGAGAACAGTTCAAACAATGTAAATAGTTAGAATATCTCATCTCAGAAATGTAGAGAGATGTCAGTAAAGTTATTATCCTTACTAGCTGTATCCTGCTTCACAGATTTCCCATGTTTTTAATTTTCTGATGACTCATAATTCTTAAATACATCCCATCCACTTTCTACGCCCATTTTACATCGTTAAATATTTGACCTTATCAGCTTTAACACAATATTGGATTAACAATTATGAACGCAATTCCTTACTTGAAGAAATAAAAGGGTACAAACAAAAAGATTCTAAATTGACAAGGCTTCACTCTTTATTTACGTAGTCTTCTATCCCGCCTCTCTTCACTCAATTTGGGGTGTTAACGTCTTCTGCTGGTCAAGCAGAATGCTTTGCTTGTAAATTCTCTCCAAATTCTACTCTTCTCATCTGAACTATCTTTGCCTGACTTTCCACTTAGAATTGAGTTTCTGTTGTGTGATATGTATATAACTCCTTCCATGGTTTCTGCTATCGTCTCTAAACTGGAATTCTACAAAACATGTAGACCTGATGCTCTCCCTGAAATAGTCCATAAGAAATGTGATCCTGAATTGGCGCCTGATCCCTCTAAACTATACAATACATACTTTGCTGATTCCTGCTTGTTGGAAATGCTCATCTGTAGTTCCAATCTTTAATAACTCAGGCAAACTGTCTGATCCTTCTTCTAATTATCGACACCCCCTTCTACTTACTTCTGGTAATGTACTAGAGGCCCTAATCAACTCGGATTCGGTTAAGCATCTCCCATCGCAGGATCTTCTTTCAGATAAGCAATATGGCTTTCGCTTCTCTAGGTCAACTGCTGATGTATTAACGATTATTGTTGAAAGAGTCTATGAAGCTTTAGGTAAGAATGGTGAAGCTCGGGTTGTTTCTTTTGATATCACGAAGGCATTTGGCAAGGCTTGACATAATGGTCTTTCTCATAAATTGAAATGTTTTGTTATTTTTGGGCGAATTTTTGAACTGATCGGTCTTTCTTATCTAATTATTAAATGAACGTTATCTTGAATGGCCACTCTTCTAGATCTTATTGAATTCATGCAGGTGTTTTCCCCAGAACTCTGTACTTGGACCTAAATTGTTTTTAATTTTCATTAACGACCTTCCTGATGTCACTCGTTCTCAAATTAGTATCTATGCTGATGATACAGCTATTTACTCTTGCCTTAATGACTGACAATTTGACCTTATCGATTTGATAAGGTCAAATTGGTAGCTGATCTAAAAAATGAGCTGCGACCTGTTGTTAACTGGGCAAGAAATGGCTAGTTAATTTTAACGCATCCAAAATGAAACTGCTCTCTTTTAATCATCTTAGAGAACTTTTTTTTTATTTGCTTCCAACTGCTTGGCTAATGCTAACCTTCAGGAGATTGATTCATTGCAACTTGTCGAGCTAACGTTTTCTGCTGACATGTAGTAGAAAGATTATATTGAATCAATTGTTCGGTTTGATGATAGGAACCTTGGTTCACTATGCTGTGCGAGACAATTTTTCTCGCTAGAATCTATCTTACACATTTATAAATCTATTATTCATTCAGGCATTGAATATTGCTGCCACATCTGGTCTGGTATTTCTGCTATAAGTTAGAGATTCTTGATAAAAAAAAAAACAAACAAATAAAGAAGAAGCTGCAATTTTATCGGTCCTGACCTGGCAACTCATTTTCAGTCACTTTTCCGCCGCCGTAACGTCGCTTTTTTTGTGCCTTGTCTATAAATAATTTAGTGGCAATTGTTCTGTCTTACTTTCGTCTTTGGTACCTAGACTTTATGAATTTACGCGCAGTACTAGATTGGCAGCTAGGTCTCATTATTTTACAGTTGAAATGGCTAGATGTAATCGTAAGTTCTATGCCAACAGTTTCTTCTCTTGCTTTTCTCGCTTGTGGCACTCTCTTCCAGCCTCTTGTTTTCCAGTAAATTTGATCTTCAAAAATTTAAATGCAATGCTGATCGTTATCTTCTCTCTTCTTAATTTTTGTTCTTTTATTGTTCCCTATCCTTAATAATGTCGTCCTTTTTTCATATTCCTCAAATCAAGTAATCAGCAATGAACAAGAACCGTAACTTCTATTCTAGTAATTTCTTCTCTCGCACTTCTCGCTTGTGGAACTCTTTTCCGGTTTCTTGCTTTCCAGCCAATATTGACCTTCAAAGATTTAAATGCAATGTCAATACTTATCTTCTGTCTTCTCAATTCTTGTTCTTTTATTGTTCTCTCTCCTTCATATTTCTTTCTTTTTCGCATATTCTTTTTACACTCTAAGACGATTAATAGATATTTTTAGTTTTGATCTGTACGAATGAATGCTACCCCGCCCCACCACTACCGAAATTTATAGACACATAGTACAGAAGCATGCTTGGATTTCTTCCGAGCCAACAAGATAGACCACTTTTCGGTGTTATCCGACATATTTGTATTCTTTCTTGTCTTGAAGTCACAACGCTACGGTGACTTATCTGTACCTCTTGTTATCATCATTTTTGTTAACTTTTTTGACTTATTACTGTTGCTTTGCCTACTTTTGTCTTGCATATATATATATATATATATATATATATATATATATATATATATATATATTACTAATGTATATTTGGGCAGCAACCTTTTTTTAAACATGTTTCGTTGAATATGAGAGAGAAATTTTGATTAATTTTTTATTTAGTTTTTCTAACATTCTTACATTTTTCCGTTTGGTTAAAATTAAGGGAGTGTAAAACCTGTCCGTATTGTCCTTTGTTCCAAGGGCTTTCGGCCACTTCTTTAGCCATTTTCAAGAGAGTTTGTTTTGGGGTATTGTTAATTTCTCTTGATGGGTGACTGTTTAAGGTGTATTCTTGTGTTATACGGACTATTTTTGCACTCCTTACTCCTACCAAAAGAACAAAAAAAATGTAAGAATATTGGAAAAACTGAACAAAAAATTAATAAAATTTTCCTTGTCTGTCATATCAAGTATATATATATATATATATATTTAAATAGGTTTGAAACGGTACAAAAGCGTATTAAGGCATTAAAAACTAGAAATGTAGTATTGTAGGCCATGATAAGTTTAAAATAAAACACACGCCAGTCGACCGGTTTCGTCCCCTCTCGTCAGAACTGTTAACGGGGAATTTAGATTATGAAGAAAAGAAAAAGTCTGTCATGGGTGACATGAATTTTTTTTTATTTTTTTATTTATTATATATATATATATTTTTTTTTCATTCCCTGTCCATTCATTCATGTCACCCATGACAGACTTTTTCTTTTCCTCATAATCTAAATTCCCCGTTAACAGTTCTGACGAGAGGGGACGAAACCGGTCGACTGGTGTGTGTTTTATTTTAAACTTATCATGGCCTACAATACTACATTTCTAGTTTTAATGCCTTAATATATATATATATATATATATATATATATATATATATATATATATATATATATATATATAAAGAAAGAACAGTAAGATATATAATCCGGTGTTCTTATAGATATTTTTATTTTTACAAAATAGTGCTCAATGTAAATTTACAGAGCATTAATATTATAAATTAATTGATTTATAATATGTTTATTAGTTCCAAGCGAATTTTGGAGTAACTTTTAAAATTACTGGGTTTTAAAGACACATTTAAAATCATAATTCATGTTTCCAAGGTTACAGATGAATCCATTTTACCAGACGAGGGGTGTCTGGGTGTTCATTACTCCAAAATTCGCTTGAGGATGAAATGGAATTAATGTCTTTAATTTAATTACAAAATTAAATTCGGGGCTTTTTAGCTTCCATTTTTGAAACATGGTTAGAACTGTGTAGCGGAAAAACATTTTAAATCAATTAATTTATAATATATATATATATATATATATATATATATATATATATATATATATATATATATATATTGTCTGCTGAAGATTACTTTTAGACTGTTCTTTTGTTTCTTTTCTTGTTGTTTATTACAAACTTTGGCAATTCTGTTTGTTGGGCATTTCTGCCAATTACATTTAACCATAGCTAATTAGTCGATAGTAACCCCTTGTGCCTTAGTGGCTTTATTTTTTTGCTTGGGGTGAAATGTTTAAGAAAATGACCTTAACACTCCTTAAGCTACATTAAATATTGAGACAAATCCTCACAAACCGGAACAACATCAGCTAAACCGGAACGTATGTTAAACTTAGTTATTCCTATTAGCAATTCTAACTGGGACCAATTCATTCGTTCTATCATGATGTGCTGAATATTTTTTTTGATATTCTTAGAAAAGCATTCGATCTTGTAACCTGGAGTGAAACGATGGAAATTTAAGCCAGTCGAATATCGGATAATTGCCTTTAATTATTCCTTGCCCTGACCTTCATCTGACTAAATAAACAGTAATAGCTGTCCATTCTCATTTTTCTCTTCTCTATGTCTGTTTGACTTTCTGTCTTTTTTGGTTGTTACTGTTGTGTAATCTGTTGGTCGTTATAAGGTCAAGTTAATCGAGAATTGTTACAGTTACAATGAACTACTTCGCTGCCAGTTTTTCTGTTTCTTCCTCTTTGTCTTTCTTTTATTCTCGGTTTTTGTTGACTCACTCTCTCTTTTTTTCTCTCTCTCTCTCTCTCTCTTTGGTTGACATTCACTCTTTTTACTTGTCCGATTCTCATTTTCTTTTTCTTCTCACACTACCCTCACTCAATTGAATTTTTCCCTCTTTTTTTTTTTTTTTAATCTCGGGCACTATAACCATTCCATCTCTTCTGTTGGAGTGTAATAGAGTGTGTCAGATTGGGCGGATATACCACTTATGCCCGGATGTGTAAAAAGAAAGAAAGAAAGAGAATAAAAAAGAAAGATGACATTAGTATTGTGAGTCACGTGTCCTGTAGAAGAAATAGTCACGTGTTATAGACGAACGAGTGACAAACTCTGCTCATATCCGGCATCTTTCCATTTTTTTTTTAACAAAGGACAGGAAAGGGTGAATTTTTAGAGTTTCAATTTATATATATATATATATATATATATATATATATATATATATATATATATATATATATATATATATATATATTATATCCAACGTCGATGACATATATACGTGTGTGTGTGTATCCACAAGGACACATGAATATATAAGGGTGTGTGGTGTGGTGTGTCTGTGTGGAAAAATGTAACTTACCACCTTTATTAGTGAGTTATTAGTAATTGCACACACACTCACATACGCACACACACTCACATACGCACAAGTACGCACGTTTTTAAGTACGTACATGTACACATGCACCTGTTTTCAAGTGTTCCTTTGTTTAATATAACTTCCGTGAGCATTTTTGAATCTGTTTAAAATATTCTGTTTGGTCAAATCTACGTTGAAAAGACCAGTTTTAAAGAGAAACCTAAATAAATCCACTATCTTATATCTATGTTATTCAAAATCATTTCTTTCTTTCTTTCTTTCTTTCTTTCTTTCTTTCTTTCTTTCTTTCTTTCTTCTAATTTTGTTACACTTCTATTTCTTTCTTTGTTTCTTTCTTCTAATTTTGTCTCACTTTTCTTTCTTTCTTTCTTTCTCTAATTTTATCATACTTCTCTTTTCATCTATCGCTTTCTTTCTTTCTTTCTTTCTTTTTCTTTCTTTCTTTCTTTCATTCTTTCTTTCTTTCTTTCTTATGATGAGAATGTAGACGATATTTTAAATTGTCTGTTTCAGTGAAATAAACAATAGAACCCGTAATGCTTTTTCTTGGATCTTCCCTTAACAGCAATAACCTATCTCTTTTTTGTAATTCCATGTTACTACTTTGAGAAAAACGTTAGGAACCAACTCGAAACACTAAAAATAAATAAATAAATGAAAAAAATAAAATAAAATAAAAACAAACAAATAAACCAATAAAAGAAATCTAAAATAAAAGAAAAAAATATTATCATGAAATATAATTTATAACTTGAATTCTTCACACGTCGTATGAGAGTAAAAGTCAAGTATAAGTAATTTTTTGCTTCAGGCTGGTTTCAATATTAACCCATAACTGCGAATGACGGAAATTTCTGCTGTAGTTAATGTAGCAAGCAGTTAATTTGCCGACATATAATATAAAGAATCAGCACACTTTGGTGTAATATATTTTAAAATTTCTGGTAGGCGCAATTTTCATATTGTACCTATTTATTTCAGGCCTTGCCATTACCTCGGATAAATAATGTACCATTCTGAAAGTAGAATCTGTGAGCAGAGTTCAAAATTTGACCAAATCTGTTACGTTCATATAATACCCTTCGAAAAGGCATGAATCTCCCTTTCCCCTATGAACTAAATAACAGGACAGGCTGAGCTTTCCGGCCTTAGGTGACAACCAGTCTAGTCTGACTTTAAAACAGAAAACCACTTCCCTATATTTACTAAGAAGTTAAAGCGATTAATAGTGTAATCATACGGTCTGGCCTTTCAATCTTTCACTGGCCGCTCAGTGTCTGCGCCACTCCCTGGTTCGATTTACCTTAGCGTCGGTATGAACAAAATCTTGGTAATGCCCGGTGTACGTTCAAAAGAAACTGAAATTAAAATATCGACACGGTCAGGAAAGTTAACTTGAATTTTTTTCTATATCGTATTTTGTTAATTCCTGTATCCTACTGGAACTGTCTGGAGCTAGATAAATGAAATTAGGCATCTACACTTCTATTTTTATCTTCTCTCAAGCCAGACAAACAGACCATCTTCCCACCCATTTGCCAGCGAAAAATTCGACTGCTTTTCTGCCATCTCCGATTGCGACTGTCAATCTTACTGCCTCTCTATACATCTCGATAGATGGCTTACAACTTTTCTTAGCTAGAATACGGTCAAACTATATAAACCGGTAACCGGAATTTTTTACCTTCCGGACAAGTGTCACTTTATCCCGAAAATTAAAAAAATTTGTTTTCATTTATACAATTTATTTCTTTTCCCCTACTTATGGACATCGTGTAGTTACTTTGAAACTCTCGCATCTCGATTTTACTGGCAACGCAGTCATAAAGCAAAAATCTCTTTAGACTTAGATAAAATCATTTAGAGTTCACTTGACTACACGGTTTTACTAACGAAACTAGATTTGAGCAAAATGTTCAGTAGGTTAAATTTGGCGAATGTGCAAATATTCAAATACAGTAGTTTTGAGTTTCTTTTAACCAATCACTGATAACTTGTTCGATCTTTAGGTTTGACATTTTTCCCGAGTGAGTGAAGCAGGTCGTCTAAAAATAAATCTGTTCAACTTGTCATTCATTGCATAGTAGTCAAAAGACGTTAACAAAATCGAGAAATTAAAACCAAAAGAAGAGAAAAGTAAAAACAGACTTTGTTAATAGGAGTGGTTAAATGTACTATTTATATGATTGTTATTTGTAGTTATTATGGTGAGTAATTGAATGAAAAAGTGGCAAAAAAAAAATCATATTTGACGCCTTTCGTCCTTCAAAATGACTTCTTTAAACGCAATAATGATTATTGAAGGTAGAATATATACGTAGGGGAAGGGAATGAAATACAAACAAACTTCGATTATAATTACACATCGAGAAAAACGCTGAAAATGCATGAACGCTTAGCTTTAAATTTCAAAATTTTGACATCGGATTCACAACCGAGCCGCCGTCATTTAACTTCCTACCGTTTCTGTTTTTCTTATTATCACTGTTGTTTTTAAACATCCGACACTGTAATAGCTGTAGCTTTGTTAAGAGAGGCGACATGCTATATGAACCTGGACGTAATTTTACCGGAGAACAGTCAGTAATAAGAACAGTTTCTATACCTATGTGCCTCAATTACTTCCTCTTTTAATTAAAACTGCATATTATAGTTAGACTTTTTATCGTAGTTATTATCAAAGTTTAAGCACCCAACTTTTAATCCAACTTTTAACCTAGTAATAATAGTGACACGATCCCGTTAATCATTACCAACCACTCCTGTTTTAATTGAAGTTCAGAACTTTTAAATAGTCTTTAGCTCTTGCTAATAAAGGCACGTCGCAACTTCATTTTTATTTTAAGACTTTTGCCGTCTCTGCAAAAGAAGTCAAGTAAATATATTATGTTGAGTCATAATTAATTTCCGTTTTTGGGACCGAATTGTAACAACGGATATATAGCCAAAAGATATGTCGCAATATGAGATGAAAGTGGGTTATATACGATAATGCTGAGCACAAAACGCAGTGTACTGACAAAGATAAATCTCTACAATCGATCAGAAAAGCTGAAATAAATGCTGATATATATATGAATATATATATATATATATGTATGTGTGTGTGTAAAATATTTCAGATATAACTAAAATATATCTATAAAAGAACAATATGAATAACGACAAAAGAAAAACTTGTTTAAGCAGACGCGTTTCGCCCAACAGAGAACGAAATGCCCCGGCTAAGATAAGTTTTCCTTTTGTCTTTATTCATATATATATATATAAATATATATATATGAATATAGACATTTTTTTATGTTTAACGTTCTTTTTTATAGATATGTTCTGTTTATAATAAACAGTATTAAATAACATTACCGGCCTGAATGTCCGAAAATTCTCATAGAAAATATTCGTCCTTTGACAGGATTCGAACCGGCATCCTATACGGAATCGTCATTTACGCTGACGTACTTTGACGGCTCGGCCACAAAGGATCATTCGGTTGGCAAGGTTGAATTTACTGCACGTAAATGACGGTTCCGTATAGGATGCAGGTTTGAATCCTGTCGAAGGGCGAATATTTTCTATGAAAATTTCTCGGACATTCAGGCCGGTAAATGTTATTTAATACTGTTTATTATAAACAGAGCATTTACTTAAATATTTGTATCTATAAAAAGAACGTTAAACATAAAAAATGCCTTTAATAAATAAATTGTCGGTCTTTGTCCATTTCTTAATATATATATATATATATATATATATATATATATATATATATATATATATATATATATATATACAGTTTCTTTTTGTTTTTTTTTTTTTTTTTTGAATGTGTAGGTCTGATGAATTGGATCGTATTTACGATTCCAATGGAATAAATTATGACCATGGAATATTAGCGTTTAAGCCTTTTTATTATATCCTTACTCTGTCCTGGACATTGAGTTCTACCTGGATTCTATCCTCTTGGAATTTTTTATACAAAATATATATGTATGTGTATGCATCTATGCATATATATTTATATATTTTGCATATGTATGTGTATATTTACCACTAGTATTATCTCTCTCTCTCTCTCTCTCTCTCTCTCTCTCTCTCTCTCTCTATATATATATATATATATATATAAACAAGATTTCTTTTCCATTAGTTTTCTCCATTTAGATTTTGTATTATTTTTCTAGTATTTAATTCCTTTTGCTTCCTATGATACTTTAAAATAATAATAATAATTCTTTGTGTCGTGTCTCGCCACAATTTCCTGTCATTTGTAGATATATATTTTTTGTAATCACTCCTAAACCTTGTTCCACCATCCATTTATTCAATCTCTCTAGATAGCTTATACATTGTTTACCTCCAGCCATCTTGCCTTTTATTTGTATTGAGAGTATCAAATTTTCCAAGCCCTCTTTTCTCATTATGTGCCCTAGAAACTTCAACTATCTATTCCTGATGTTAAGTAGAAATGTCCTTTTTGTTTCTGTTTTCTCTAAAACTTCATCATTGATCACATATTCGTTTTATGGTATGTAAAATCAGAATATGGATCATGTAGTCCAATAACTACGAAAACGGCTGTATAAAGATAAAGACCTTTAGAAGATATTCCGCTTGATAAAAAGGAAATCATCACTTGTTGTTTTATGAGAAATTATGCTTATGCCGAAGCTACAAATTAGGAATGAATCAAAGTTTGCTTCCTTAAACTTATCCTGTTCTGAATGTAGAAATGGCATTGCATTCGTTAGCTACAATGAGATATATTTGGGCACCTCGATGCGGTGTAATGGTTGTCAAGGTTGTCTCGCTAGAACAATTACGACTGAGTAGTGAGTTCGATTCTCACTGGGTGCCCCCTACTTTCAGCCTTGTGTCACATCTAAGCTACGCTTGGAAAATCATAGGGCACCTCGGCGTGGTGTAATGGTTAACAAGCTTGTCTTGCTAGATCAATTACTACTGAAAAGTGAGTTCGATCTTCACTGGATGCCCCCTGTTTTCGGCCTTGTGCCACATCTAAGCTACGCTTGGAAAATCTTTACAATGAGATATATTTGTTAAATAGGCTTCCTAACGCCAAATTCAAACATGTGGAAATAATGAAAATTAACGACCTCTACAGGTTTATTGTGGATGGACTCGAATGTCATACAGCATAAAAACAGCTCAGTGTCATACTTGAACAAACGATAGAGAAAGTTTTAAGAGACAAAAAAATGCAGTGGTTGATCAGGATGACATTTTCTTTCGTGCCTTCACTAAAGAACAATTAAATTCAAAATCTGACCTAGCCTTGAATAGGCTAGGAAGGGCAGGCATGACTATCAATGAAAAGAAATATATACATAAGTGTAAGAATATAGTTTCTTGGATAAACGATTTCAAAGGAAGATGTTTCGCTCCAACAAGTTTCAATAGAGGAAATGTACGAATAAAAATGCAATACTTTTCAAGATTATTCAATTTTTATAGAAGATATTTATCAAAATATTCAGATTTAATCGAGCCATTTGCTAATTTCAATAATAAAAAAACCCACTGAATTAGTTTGAACAAAAAAACAACTAACAAATTTTGATAACTTAAAATGTGCCTTTGTTAAAAAAAACAGCCATAATGAAGATATGTTGCAAGTGGTACATTTGGTCTGCGGTCAGATATTGAATGACGGGAGACAACAACAAACAAAACGAAGACGCACGTAAAAAAATATATTTTCATTTTATTTTTGTTAGAGAAAATACATCGGTGAAAATAACAGTTCGCTGGGCAAAAAATATTTCGGCATATTCATGTAGACGGTGGGAAGAGCGTTGCCCTAAGGGGGGCAGTTTTGTAGCCGCTGAAATGTGTTGTTCTGTAAAGGACAGTTTTGTAATTTTTTCGAGCGTTGAGACCTTTTTATATCCTGAATCAGTTTTACAGTCACTGGTTAAGCTTCTTCTTTCAGTTGTAGGTGTCCCGACAGAATACGACAGATATTTAATCCTATAAAAGATATTATATTAACTGCAGATACAAGCGGATATTCGATTTCTAGAATATTCTCTCACTAAGGACACCCAGTGATGTACGTGTCCATAAAATTAGCTGCAGCAAAATTCAAATTTTCAAATTTAGAAAAAGAGGCTTTGACTGTTGCTTGGACCCTGACTTGGGTTCATCATTTCCTGCTCGATCAAAATCTCTAATGAAATGTCATCGTAGACTTTTAGATTTTATTTTTAACTTGAAGAAGGAATTGCAGAGTATACAGAAACGACTAAAATTAAAAACATGTTAGCCTGAATAGTTACGTGACGTTAAATTTTACGTTCAGAAATATCGAAAATGTATAGAAAGAAATCTAACAAAACTTTTTTTTGTGGCCTTGGATTCGTGTTCTCCTGAACTGTTTACGTTAATGGTGTTGGACTTTTACTTATTTTACTGGACCCTTGTCCGAGGCGGTTTGAAGTTATTTGGGTTTCTAATAGAAGGAATCGGGAATTTGTGGGGCAAATATTGTCGGTAATTATTTCTCAAAATGGCATGCCGAACGCTCCAAAATTTTGTCTTGAATAATTCTGTTCTTGGTTAAGGAGTATTGGTTATATCCAGTGGCGGCATCCTACCGGTTCGCGCTAAACGATTTTTAAAATTATAAAAGCTTAGTGAACCACTTGTTGGATTATCCGAAAATAATCTTATATATTAATAGCCGATGGTCTAGGTAAAATGTTAGTTACACTAGGCTTGCTCGCCTAGTGAAACTCTAATAGACACACGCCCCTACCGTTTTGAAGTTAAAAATGTGAAAATATTCTAGTCATAAATGTGATAGGTCTTCCATTGGATCTTTGGGACTGCAGCGATTCAGTTTGAATGTGGCTACGAAACCATACCACAGCTGATGACACTAGAGTCAAAAAACATCATACTTCTGAATAGAAATATGATGAGAACAGAATTTCAATCTGGAAATATCTGAATAAATAAATGTTTTCTATTTAATTATCAAAATAGTTTAATTCTTTTTTATATTATAAAGTGATTTTTCAATTTCCAGATTGAAAAGAAAATAAGCAGAATAGGTACCTAAAAATTGTCGGGGTTTATAGAACCGGTTCCTGGAAATTTAGGATGCCACCATTGGTTATATCCCATATAAAACACTCACTCACATCCATAATTGAACGGGATTGCAAAAAAGAATAATGCAAAAAAAAAAAAAAAAAAAATAGAAATAAGATTAGAGGCGTCTCTCCTGTTACGGACAATTACCGCAGCATAAAGTTTTAAAAAAAAGTTAAAAAAAAAAAAAAAAAAAAAAAACAACTCGCTGTCGAGAAGACGCCAGGTTTACCACTCCATAGTGGTTAGATTCTTCACAGTCAAATACACGACTTCGGAACGACAACCAACAATAACGAACGACATATAGTCAGCAATGCAGAATTCATTGTTTGGATCCTTCATCTAATTGAGTGTATCACATATACTTGCCTTAGGTTATTTTCACGGTTTGCAATTTACCTATACATTTGATGTAAGCAGCATAGTGAGTTGAGTTGAATTGGAATTCATAAAAGTAAAAAGAGGTATTATTCGCACAAGACTCGTTTCCACTTGATTCTGTGCTTGGAATTTATATGACTTCGGAACATCATTTATTCTCTTCTGTTTGGTAATTCCGGTTATAAGACGATTTCATAGCCGGTCCGACTTCGATTTTCGTTACCCAACTGGTTTCTGTCAATCTTTTCTCGCTCAACGTTCGTACTTGGTCACGTAATTTTGCACGTGTGTGAGAATCAGTTTTTAGCTTCTGCTCAGAGCTGTTGTTGGGGTTCAGTCTGTTTGACCCAATTGTTTTTGTATTCAGCGACTACTATTATATATTTAAAGAGAGGAGGAGTTCACATGCTATATTATTCGAGAGATGGGAAAGAAAGATGAGTCGCTAAGTGTATATGGTTATGGGTTTTGGGCTGCGTAAAGACATAACATTCCTTACTCTGATAAGATTGGGAATGTCTGGCAAGACTACCATCAGGTGATTTCGTATGGTGGTAGGTTAAAAAGCTCCTTTGGGTTCCATAGGATGACAAGTTCCCGCGTCTTTGACAATGACTTACTCTTTGAATTGAGAAAACGTGCTACTAAAGAGAAAATGAATAAATCCGGAAAAAGCTCAGTTTATAATGCAGAAATGTCATAACACGACATTAATGGATGGAAGAGAATCTCATGTTGGCCAAATTAATCCAAGAACTACTTTCTATTTACGTTCCTAATGAACATAACCAACAATAAAACACAGAGCCTGGCACGCAAGATGATCTCTCTGAAAATATATAAACATAGATGCTCAATAATGAGACTCAATTTATCAACGAAAACCTTATTTTGAGTAATGCCCGTGCTGCCTTATATTGGAAGAGAGCGTGACCTTATCCTGCACACAAAGGCATAAGAAAAAAGTCACAGAAAAAGTCACAATTTTGGTAAGGAAAATAATCACAATAAATTTATGATGACAGGTAATAAAGTCATCTATTTCTGTCAGGTACTTCACTAGTTTATGGGTCCGCTGGGTTTGCAACAGAAATCGATCCAACTTCTAAAAAACGTTTCTTAACAAGGCTACGGTCACATATTTGATATGTTTCGTAGTTATGGAGTCCTAGTATCCCATAAGACCTGATTTTAGGTAGAGTTTATGGGTTTTCACGGTTTGCAACAGAAATCGATCCAACTTCTAAAAAACGTTTCTTAACAAGGCTACGGTCACATATTTGATATGTTTCGTAGTTATGGAGTCCTAGTATCCCATAAGACCTGATTTTAGGTAGAGTTTATGGGTCTTCACGGTTTGCAACAGAAATCGATCCAACTTCTAAAAAACGTTTCTTAACAAGGCTACGGTCACATATTTGATATGTTTCGTAGTTATGGAGTCCTAGTATCCCATAAGACCTGATTTTAGGTAGAGTTTATGGGTCTTCACGGTTTGCAATAGAAATTCATAGTAGATCTAAAAAGAATTGTTTTCTAACCACGTTACGGTCACATATTCGATATATTTCATAGTTAGGGAGTCTTAGTATCCCATAAGTCCAGACTTTATGTGAAGAAAGTCTCAATTTGACATTATTAAAATTTGAATTAAATGTCCCTTGAATTTTCAATTTATTTAGGAGACAGGGATCTTGTCCAGTTTTGGGATAAGAGGCTGGGTTATGCCCGCTGGTTTTTTGTCCGCTGTGTTCTAACCTTGTCCTATTTTTTTTTTTTTTTTAACCTGGATTTAAAGAGAGAACGTTTGAAATCTAAATGACCTCGATGAAGATCTCACGGAAGGGAAAGAAAAGAGGAGATAATATATGGAAGAAATATCCGATCTACCAGAGGTATTACCCGGTCCAGCTCAACGTTTCCGGAAGATGTAGTGGCAATAGTCTAATTTAAATATGTGAAGCGTGGAGTCTATAAACAGACTCCCCTGGACATGAATATGCAAGTTGTCCATTTTGAGTTTGTATGATTACTTACTCGAGACTCGATCACTACAAAACAGAAGGTTTCAGTATTTATAGTTCCAACAGAGGCTTATGTACATTAAATTGCCATTTATATTTTATTCTAAAGGTTCGTCACACTTGTATACATTATAGTGAGGGTTAACTGTGTTGTTTGACGACGGAAAAGAATTTCGTGTTAGTGCAATCTGACCTGCACGATTATGTCCATTAAATAGAATACAATCTCGACTGTGTACATTAAAATAACTTGCATTTATGCCTGCTAAATCGGGAATGTGCATTTGCTGAGAACCAGAAAACAGGTTACTGACCTCAGTCTAACGACAGAGAATTGGTTGTGACATCATCAATAAAAATTGTTTTTAAAAATTGCTCTGCTTTTGTCTCCATTCGAAATCAGTGTTTAAAAAACTCGAAAACTGAGCATTATATTTTCTCATTATTATAATAAATACGGCCAAAAGTAATTTTGCAATTGTTCTTATTTGTTTGCATGAGTAAACTAGGACTTTTACCTAAACAATTACCTTTCTTATTGGATAAAAAAAATTAGTCATTGAAAGTAAATATATATATATATATATATATATATATATATATTTGACAATTGAAAAATGTTTCATTGAAACTAGATTTGGTTACTCGTTTCGGCTTTCAAGCCTTCATCAGATTCAAAAAAGAATGCAAGAAATGTGTGTATCTGCATTTTGCATGTGTGCATCTTGCATACTTAAATAATGAATCAGTACGTTTTCGCCTTTTTCATTATTTAAGCATACGCACAAGTACACATACATTTATTTCTTTCGTTTTTCGATCTGATGAAGCCTTCAAAGGCGAAACACGTAACCAGATCTAGTTTCAATGAAACATTTTCCATTTCTCAAATTTTTCAAAATTTTGTCGGGATTCTATATCCTATTTTAAACATACAATGCAATGGATACATTGTCGCCATTTTATATTTTTAATTTTGCGCATGAGCATTGTTTGTTTTGCTTTCGTCGACTACACAGTATAGTAGGGTCAGTTGGGCATCGTCTGTAAGAAAAAGAGCACCATGATGCAATTCACTTCGCCAGAAATTTCGAAACAGTGTGCTGTACTGCTTAGCATTCGCGCAGGAAGTGCCAATACGAACATTTCCGAGTGTTTGGGTGTCAATCTGAGGACAGTGCAGAGGATTCGGAAAGAGTTGGATGATATATTCAGTCAACATCATGGTGTTTGAAGTGATCAATAATAATGGCGACGTTATGCCTCCATTCATCTTCCCATAGGGCCTCAGATTCAACACAGAGGTCTACATAAAGTGCCTTGAAGATGTAGTGATGCACTGCGTCAAGAGGGTGGCTGCTGGAAGGACCCTGTGTCTGGCAACATGACTCTGCACCATGCCACACAAGCAGGAGAACCCACTCATGGCTTTCATACAATTTCTGCGACCACACCCCCGCCTTACATCTGGATACTTAACTCTCCAGCTTTCAACCTCCGTGATTATAACGTGTGGGGCGCAGTTGAGCGAGAGACGAACAAAACTCCCTGTAACACCAAAGAATTATGGCTGCCTTCACCAACTTAAATAAGGAGACCGCGCCAGAAGAGATGCAGGAGATTCCGAAGTCATCTGGAGGCCATGGTTGAAGCAAATGACGATTTTATTGAATAAATTTACTCTTTAGTATTTCAAGATAATTTTGTCGAATTTTGGTAAATATATCTGTTAAAATGAAATGTCAGTATTATTTTCAGTTTTGTGTAATTTGGACGACAATTTATCCATCGCACCACACACACACACACACACACACACATATATATACACACGCACACACGTATAAATATAAATATAGAAGTGAACATTGAAGTCAACACTCAGAGGCGACAGGCTGTGTCATGCTAGAAGCAATCGTCAGGAGTGGTTGGTAATGATTAACGGGATCGTGTCACTATTATTACTAGGTTAAAAGTTGGATTAAAAGTTGGGTGCTTAAACTTTGATAATAACTACGATAAAAAGTCTAACTATAATATGCAGTTTTAATTAAAAGAGGAAGTAATTCATTGAGGCAAATAGGTATAGAAACTGTTCTTCTTACTGACTGTTCTCCGGTAAAATTACGTCCAGGTTCATATAGCATGTCGCCTCTCTTAACAAAGCTACAGCTATTATAGTGTCGGATGTTTAAAAACAACAGTGATAATAAGAAAAACAGATGGCTTCAGATGAGACTACTTCGAATGAGATTAAATATCGAATTGATATGTATTATAGTTTTATTTTATAGGCTTGGTTCCGATCATATATATATATATATATATATATATATATATATATATATATATATATAAAAAAAAACAGACAACCTTAAGGGTCCATTGATTATAATGGTCTTTTTTTGGTTTTAGATTACACACACACACGTGTACGTGTACGTGTGTGTGTGTGTGTGTGTGTGTGTGTTTGTACAAAAAGATAAAGCGAAAAAAATTAAAATTCAAAGCAATGTATTAGCATATTTCTTTGTTGAATACAACTCGTGGTATGCTCGCTTAGTGGTGTAGATTAATGCGTTCTCTTACCATTACAGTAGAATATCCCATTATTATAATAAAGGAGATCAGGCTGTGTGACCGATGAATAAAAAGCGTTGTATTAGCAGCCTGGTATCCCCTATTAGCTAATGAAATATTCCATTGTTAATCGTGACTCGGGGTACGTTTGTTTTAGACTCTAAACTAATAAATGATACCAGGACATGATGTCTTGCTTTTTTTATACGTAAGTCCGATGACAGTCCAAACGCAATATATTTCGTCGAGTGCTTGAACTGTTTAATGAGATTGTGTTGTTCCTCGAGGAACAAAGAAAGACTATTCTTTTGAAAGAGTTGAGAAATCATGACTTCTGCATTCGACTGGCTTACTTGGCCGATGTTTTGGGGGTATTAATGAACTCTACATGATGCTTCAAAGAAATGATATGAACATTCTGATCCAGATGGACAAAATCATGCAATTTCTGGCCAAACTTGATCTCTGGAAGAGCAAAGTGGAAAGGAGCAATTTTGTGTCTTTTGTGAGTTTGAGTGATTGTGTTGGAGATGATGTTATTCCGAAAGAAATTGCTGAAGTATTGCTGATCACCTCACTGCTCTTCAAGATGAGTTCCGAGGATTGTTGCCTAGAATGTTGATCAGAAATCTATTTCAATGTAAGGTTGGAACTGTTGAAGAGGCACTTCAGGAGCAATTCCTTGAGTTTGACTATGATTCTTCTACGAACGATGAATACAATGCTGTGGAGCTGGAGAGGTTTTGGCTGTCCGTTTCCATTCGGTATCCATAACTGGGCAGCAATGCATTGAAAGTGTTAGTGCAGTTTTTGACAACTTATTTGTAAGAGGCAGAGTTCTCTGCCCTTGCCAATATTAAAACTCCGTAAAAGAAAACTCCGTAATTGTCTGAATGTTGAGTCCGATCTGAGGTGTGCACTCTGACGGACTCCCACTGATATTGATCACTTAGTATCGCAAAAACAAGTTCAAAGTTCTCCTTTTTTTAAGTATTTTGTTAGCGTCCTCTTTTTTTAAAATGAAAATGTTGTCATGAAACCACTTGCTTTTTGGCGACATTTTTAGGAGGAGGTGGGAAATGACTTGCTTGTTTAATTTTAAGGGGAAGCGGACATAAAAAGATTAAGACCTATTTGCTTAGAGTAATTCTTCTTGTTGCCATAACATCGGAATATTTCAGAACTAAGAACGGAAGCTCAGGTTGTACGATTGATAAATATATGAATTTCAGTTGTGTTTTATAGATTAGAAACTAAGACTTGTTTTTAAAAGAACTGTGTATACTCCAGTTTTAAAGATCATATTTTTGTAAGACTATCGACAAAACTAACAAAGTGGGCCATGCACATCCACCAAACAGATATTACTATTCTGGAAACAGACAACGGCTTAAATAAAACAGTTGACTAAATGGAATAAGTCCAGCTGACTAAAATGGTGATGCAATCTGATGACAATATTTGGCAAGTACACCTCACACCTTAATGAACAATCGGATCAGGATAAATGAACTATTGTTACTAATTAATCAGTCGTTAATTGTAATTAACTCTAACTAAAAGTGTATCTGTACAATAATGGGCTAGGTTATCTTATTTAAAATACATTAATTGTTTTTCTTAGGTTTTCTTTGAATCCATTTCATAAACGTCTTTTATGAAGAGGATACTTCACAGTTGTAGTTCTACAGAAGTAAACTGAGAATGCTATTGACCAGGGGTGGCCAAGCCGAGGCTCGCGAGCCACATGTGGCTCTTTGTCTTTTAATAAGCGCCTGGGGGAAATATATTGGCTTAGTTCTTTTTTTTTCATCACAATTAATATAAAAATTAAATAAAAAAAATTCAAGTATTTTATAATTATTTACTGGGTATGAATTGAGACTACATTTGGATTAAAACGTAAATTTAATGTTCATGGTTAGTAAAAATATTTCAGAAATGAAATCCTATTTTAATGCTAGATCTGAGTGAGGCATTGTTCTTTCGTGTTGAAGGAAGAAATGGTGGGAGGAAGAGGGATTAAATCAATTTCCGGTCAGCAAGGGTCACAGAGGAATGTCAGTAGACTGAGGTTATATATATATATATATATATATATATATATATATATATATATATATATATATATATATATATATATATATATATATATATATATATATATATATATATATAATATATATATATATATATATATATAATATATATATATATATATATATATATATATATAATATATATATATATATATATATATAATATATATAATATAATATATATATATATATATATATATATATATATATATATATATATAATATATATATATATATATATATATATATATATATATATATATATGTAATATACATATATATATATAATATATCGAATGAGGCACGTGGAGTAATACATAGCAGCTTGGATTGAGGAATCGGAGAGCCGAGTTCGAATTCCAGTCGGATATATATATATATATATACTTTGTGATTATTGAAGTCAATTCAAATTGACAGTTTAAAAGGCTGCATGAATAAATATTATTGTATACATACGTTTCTTAATATTTATTTTAAAATATTGTAACAAAATGTTTCTGTAAATTTTGTTCATGTCTTGTGGCTGTCAAAATTCTGAATTTTATCCTATATTACATTAAGCAAATTTGACCACCCCTGCAGACAAAGCATGTAAGCAACGAGGAAATGCCAAAGAAAATTAGAAGGAATGATTCACTTTATCTCAGAATAAAAAACAATCAGTAGAAAATTATGGGACTCATAATGAAGAAAGCGGCTTTGGCGAATATGGGACTTTTAGTACAAAATGAAGCCAAGATTGTCAAAGAGAACGTAATGAGCTTGAACATGAAATGGAAGTATAGTAAGGGAACAAAGATTACTTAGTGCTATAAGGGATAGGAAGTTGTGGAGAACCGTGATCACCAACGTCTCGAAAGAATACATAAAAGAATATCTATCTATCTATCTATCTATCTATCTATCTATCTATATCAATCCTTCCCCTGTGTGTCTGTGCCAGTTTTAGTATATGTCTATCTATCCCCTAAATCTAGCCACTGCACATTTTGGTCATATTCAGAATATTATACCGTATTTATTTTTAACCATTTCTTTCATTCTATTTGTTCCCTTGATGGCACCGTCGCATATTCAATACCTCAACTTTCCCATTGTTAATTTTTACTTAACCCGGTAGTTCTTTAGTTTTAGTACACGGCAACTAGGCGGATATATAGAAACTTGAGGCATATGTTTAACTTTCCCTGTCAATTGTGATGTACTGATTACAAAGCACATGACACACAGGTGGCGCCAAGGTTCAGTGCATGATATCAATGACACATATGTGAATCCACTGAATATCAAATGGTGTGTATGATGATTAGAAAGTAACCTATATAACCTGAGCGGGAACTCTATCTATCTATCTATCTATCTATCTATTTATCTGTCTATCAGGTCATCCCATAAGTTCTGTCCAAATTTTAACTTTTTGTTAAAATGAATGAAATTTAAAGAGTATTTTATAATGTCTAATGGAGTTGAACATTATTTTTATGTTTAGATGCATTTAAACTGATCAAATTTTATTTCAGAGAACAATAAAATTAAATTTTGTTTGATTAAAACCCTGCTAACATGGAAGTACCCAAGAATCATTTGAGACACATAATGCTTTATGAGTTCAAGAAAGGAAACTCAGCAGCCGAAGCAGCTAGAAACATTCACTCAGTTTATGGAGAGGTATGTGTGAATGAAAGAACTTGCAGAAGATGGTTTGAAAAATTCAGAGGTGGAGATTTCAGCCTTGAAGATGACGATCGAACCGGACGTCAAGTTGAGTTTGATGAAAAGCTTCTTGAAGCAGCCCTTGAAGAAAATCCTTCTTTATCAGTTGAGGAATTGGCAGTGGTTCTCAGTTCAAACCATACAACTGTTCAACGTCATCTTTAACAACTTGGAAAAGTTCCTAAACTTGGAAAATGGGTGCCTCATGAATTGTCTGAAAACAACATCAAATCCCGAGTTGACATCTGCTCTTCTCTCCATTCTCGCCAACTTGTTTTACCTTTTTTTTGGATAGACTTGGGACTTGTGACGAAAAATGGATCTTTTATCGAAATATTAAGCACCGTAGACACTGGATTGGTAAAGGGGAAGGACCCCAGCCACAGCCAAGAAGGGAACTTCATGGACAAAAGGTTCTTCTTTCAATCTGGTGGGATCGCCAAGGAATAATCCACTTTGAATTCTTACCACCAAATGCAACAATTAATGCTCAAATATACTGTCAGCAATTAGAGCGTTTGAACCAAGCTTTGAGGAAAAAAGACCTGCTCTAGTGAATCGAAAAGAGGTGATGTTTCATCAGGACAATGCGTGACCCCAAACAGCAAGACTCACGTCACAAAAGATCGAATAACTTGGTTGGGAGAAAATTCCTCATCCACCTTATTCTCCTGATCTTGCTCCTTCAGACTACCATTTGTTTCGTAGCTTACAGAATCATTTGGAAGAAACAGCTTTTGTAACACAGGAAGAGGTTAAAACTGACATTTGTGAGTTCTTCGAATAAAAGCCAAAATAATTTTACAATAATGGAATTAGTAAGCTTGTTAATAGATGGAAGGAAGTCATAGATAATCAGGGAAAATACATTGTTAATTGAATCTGTAATTAAATGTAACATTTGGTCACTTTTCTTTATTCAAAATTCGGACAGAACTTATGGGATGACCTGATATCTATCTATCTATCTATCTATCTATCTATCTATCTATCTATCTATCCCAGCATCTTTTCTTTCTTTCTTTCTTTCTTTCTCAGCCTCTTTTCTATCTATCTATGATGATTTTGAATGCTTCTCGACAATGTTTAATATTTATTCTTCATCTTTCAAAGCTCGTAATCGTTATGCTATATTCCCAAAATGGACTGTACCTCCCTGGATGTGGTAGATAGATACAGGGATCGGTAAGAAAAGCAGTCAGCCAGAGTAGTGGCAGTAGCACATCTCAACCATAAAATCCACCACACACCCATTGTACCTGAAGTGTATCTTGCTTTCACTTACAGTGTATCCCATTTATATAATTATTATGAGAAATATTAATATACTCATTTGACACGCAATATTAGCACCAAGAAAAATTCAGTCAAATGTGAGTGGCAGGGTTAGGGTTGAATTTGTTACGCAAGGATGTGGCAACCCAGAAAAGTTTTGCAACCATTGATATAGAATATTATTAAATTTTCTTTGCTAATTATTAATTTCATTTCGTTTTTTTTCTGAGTTTACATCTTGGTTTAATAATCTTGTTCGAATTTCATAGATGAAACTTTGTTAATTATTAATTTCATTTCGTTTTTTTTCTGAGTTTACATCTTGGTTTAATAATCTTGTTCGAATTTCATAGATGAAACTTTGTTAATTATTAATTTCATTTCGTTTTTTTTTTCTGAGTTTACATCTTGGTTTAATAATCTTGTTCGAATTTCATAGATGAAACTTTGTTAATTATTAATTTCATTTCGTTTTTTTTCTGAGTTTACATCTTGGTTTAATAATCTTGTTCGAATTTCATAGATGAAACTTTGTTAATTATTAATTTTTGAGTAGCATTTCATTAATTCTATATCTGTGTCTTTTTGCACAGAATGTTGTCTGAATTTCTTCGGCAAAGCCTGGCCATTATTAATAATTTTTGACTACTGATATTTTTTTTTATTTCTCTTGCTTTTACACTTATGTTGCGGGCATATGAAATATTGTCAATTATTGTTAACAAGCATCACCGTGCGGACCATGAATTTTCAGCGATCGTGATGAGCGGATGTTCTCTCAGGCATATCCTGTGCCGTGAGTGCTTATTGGGATTTAAACTCAACCCGAACTCAACATACGATCCATCGCTAGGAAGACGCTGGAAAAATGGTTAGTTCACTCTACATCTCCAGTAAGTACCTGACTCCTCATGCTATCCTCTATCTTTACAAGAGTCAGAACAAGACGAAAATGGAGTACTTCTGCCTTATATAGACGAAATATCACAAGCACCTCGTTGATTTATTGCTATTTCCATGGAAGGTGTTCAGACGAATTACAGTACTTAGTTATAATAATAATAATAATAATAACAACAGATCTGATATTACCATAAAAGACAAGAAATTCAGGAAGTGTATACATATTGATATAGCGGTACCATCTGAGAGAAACACCTCCATAAAAAAATGAAATTGCCCAAATGTAAGGACCTGGAGATCGAGATTAACAGGATGTGTGGAATGAAGACTGAGACTGTACCAATAGTTATTGGAGCTCTGGGCCTCGTGAAAATAGGAATGAATAAGTTTACTAACAGTGTCCCAGGTAACATCATCATACAAGTTGGTCGGAAGATCGCCCTAGTAGGAACATCCCATATACTAAGAAAAATGTTATCAATTAAATGACAATTCTCCTACAGAGCCTAAGGACCATAGTTTGGACCCGGCTCTACAGGATACAGAACAGGAAACTTACAAATGATAATAATAATAATAATAATAATAATAATAATAATGATAATAATAATAATAATAAAACCTTATCCTTGCTACACAGGACCAATGCTTGCTAACTAGGAATTATCAAGCACATATACTAAAATATTGTGTTAGCCCAAAATACAGATTCTGTGATAGATATCCAGAAACGATTGATCATCTTGTATCAGGTTGCACGATGTTGGCACACACTGAATATAAAACCCGGCATGACAGAGTGGGCCAATATCTGCACTGGAAAATCTGCAACTTCTACGGGAAGGAAACTGAAAGAAACTGGTATGAACACCACCCAGAACCGGTTACGGAGATAGGACCTGTTACTGTTCTATGGGACTACACAATACAGACTGACAACAATTAAAGCCAACCGCCCAGATATTGTTATTAAAGACCACAAACAAAAAAGTGCCTCCTTATTGATATGGCAGTCCCTGCTGACTGCAATGTATCTTTGAAGATATTCAAAAAGCTGTCAAAATACAAGGACCTTGAAATAGAAATCTCAAAAATTTGGCATATGGGAACATCAACAATTCCTATTGTAGTTGGAGCCCTAGGACTGGTTGGAAAAGATTCCAGCAGACTAATTGAAGGGATTCCTGGAAGTCCATGCCTCAAAGAGATACAAAAAATTGTTCTGACAAGTACAGCCCACACTTTACGAAGGGCTTTATCTATGTAATATTTTAGTTTTTTTTTTTTTTTTCAGTGGAAAGTGTCATGATGCCATTTCTAACCTTAGGTCCCTGGGCGGGATCCGGAAAGAAATGTGTAAACGCCAGAAATCAAAGAAAATAATAATAATATAAAACTTCAATTAATTCAAAATGTAGGCTTTGAGGTGAACATTCTGAGTATGTGACTCACCTGATTGGTGAGTCACATTGATACATTGGTTATTGAGTTGAAAGTATTGATAAAACATTGCAAAAATTGATACGAGCGTGTGCATTGTAGAACAACTGAAGAAGTTTGAAAGTTTTCAATATTCTGATGTTCAGACAGACAATGATGCATCATTGCTGTCCAGATATTATTGTGCTAGATCAAGACACCAGGAAATGTCATGTTATTGATGTTGCCCTACAAAAAGACACAAATCAAGGTGATTGACAAAAATTGCAAACTACTTTGATTTTAAAACTGAGATGGCAAGATTGTGTTGGAATGCGGGAAGGAAATGTCAAGGTGATTCCAGTGGCGATTGGAGCATTGGGATCAATCCCATTAAAACTGTTTGTCTTCCTTGGCCAACTGGGAATGCTATACCAACTTAGAGTCATCGAAAAAATGGCTCTTTTGGGAACGGCGAATATTTTGAGGAAAGTGTTGTCTGTCATTGTTGTGGCTTGACAGATAACTTAATGTACCTGGTTTATTCAGAAAATTACATTGTGTGACAAAATAATAATAATGATGGTGATAATAATAATAGTAATAATAATAATGATATTGATGATGACGAGGAATGATGATTTTGTTCAATTCACTGCTGTCAGCTTCCTTGCCCAAATATTATCGGTGATGATATTACAAAGACTTTCTGTTCGATTGTAATTTGGACATTTTGAAGGCCATGCCATAGCCTTGACATTTTCTTTTTCGAAGAAATGCTTTACCGTTTTTGCAGTATGACAAGGGGTATTTTCTTGCATGAAGATGGGCCCAGAGACAAGGGACGCGCGTATAAAGATGATCTCCAATTATTAAAATGCTTATGCACTGCAGGATTTACTCAAATATGTAAGCAAATGTGTGGGCCAACACCAGCGCCAGAGAACATACCCTACCACCATTACAACAACAATAGACTACTACCTCTGAACGCAAACGATTTTTTACGTAGATTTGGAAGGCAATCTTTCACCTTTACGCCATATGACATTTGTCGACAAAGCCAACCAAATTAAACTTACTTTCATTGCTGTATTTATTTTTTTATCGGTTCAGACAACGTGCTTATTTGCAAAAGATAGTCTAGTTTTTGTAAAAAAAATATGGAACTGTTACGTAATATCAGTCCTCCTATATGGCAGTGAATGATTGGAAAATTTCCTCACAGATGAAGAGGAGAGTTGAAGCAAGAGAAACAAAGAAAAGAGTGCTGAACTGCTATGTAATATCACTCCTCCTATATTGCAGTGAATGCTGGACAATTTCCTCACAGATGAAGAGGAGACTTGAAGCAAGAGAAACAAAGAAAAGAGTGCTGAACTGCTATGTAATATCACTCCTCCTATATTGCAGTAAATGCTGGACAATTTTCTCACAGATGAAGAGGAGAGTTGAAGCAAGAGAAACAAAGAAAAGTCTGCTGAACTGCTATGTAATATTACTCCTCCTATATGGCAGTAAATGCTGTAAAATTTGTTTACGGGTGGAGAGGAGACTTGAAGCAAGAAAAAAAAAAAAAAAAAGTGCTGAATTTCTATGTAATATCAATCTTCCTGAATAGTAGAGAATGCTAAACAGATAAAGAGGAGACTTAAAGCAACAAAAATATGGTTCTACAGAAAGATGCTGAGAATGCCATCGACCGAACATGTCAGCAACGACCAAGTTCTAGAGGCAACAAAAGGTCAATGATTCTTAACATCAGGAAGATACATTTGAAATTTCTCCACCTTTCTGTACGCTTGCGAGACATGAACCTTGTATTGTCGGGACATCAAACGTCTACAGTGGTTCCAGCAAACGAAGCTCTGAAGAATTCATTGCATCATTTGGGAGGACCACATCACCAACTACGAGGCCATCTTTCGGACCTCTCCCTAACATTGAGGCTACTGGCCTTGAACAATGTCTCCTCTAGGGAGGGTCACTTGTCCAGAATGCGTCGCACTCGACCCCCACGTATCATCATGTTTGGTAAAATCGCCAGCTGCAAGAGCATATACGGAGTCCCCCCACCCCCGCAAAAAAAGGATCAATTGAAGACATCCCTGACACAGGGCAACCATTGTTGCAAATCAGCCTTCCTAGCGTAGGACCATACGAGGGAGTGGAGGTCCGTCATGAAGCCCCGACTCGTCTAACCGGGTACTCGTCTGTGACTCCTGCTTACGACTCTTCAGGAGTAGATTGTGACTTCACAGCCATCTCCACCACCGTCGCCAGAGGGGAGAATTGAAATAAGGAGAGAGGAATACGATCCCGATGATCGAATGCGGACTGACTAATGACTAGGACACATAAGGGGGAAAGAGCGCTTGGAAAATTTGATATTGAAAATATTTGTTTGTATGTATGTATGTACATGGGTAATTACGTATGTAGTGTAATATATATATATATATATATATATATATATATATATATTTTATTTTATTTATTTATTTATTTATTTTTTTTTGAAAGTGTTATCTGATGATCCAGCGTCCCTTAAAAGGGCTCCGGTGAAATAAATTATTATAATGGAACCTTAAAGTGGTCTGTTTTTCTTTAATATATATATATATATATATATATATATATATATATATATATATGTATTAGCAACATAATATTTTTAAAAATATTGTAAAATTCTAAAATTAAATGATAATACTATTGCATATATGATGCAGTCTCAAGTTCTTAAGGAAAATTATGTTAATAGCCTTTTTGACTTCCTCCACGTGAATAAGATTTCAGTTTATTAATAAGAAGAATTATATATCATTGGGGTGGGTATCAGGATTTTAGAGATGCTTAGGTGGGTCATATCCAAAAAAAGAGTTTGGAACCAATGGATTAGACAGTGTAGACATAGAAATCATTAATGCAGCTTTACTGTTAATTTCATGCTTTAAGCGATTTTCTGATATGAAGAGAGTCTGAAAATAATTAAATCAGTTAATATTAAAGTAATCGATGCCGAAGTAGTAAGCATCTTACTTCACACGATCTCATTTCGGACAAACAATATGACTTCCGTTTCGCCAGGTCTACCGCTGATCTGTTAACGGCCATCACTGAATTTGTCTCTCAGGCTCTAGATAAGAATGACGAAACTCGGGCTGTGGCTCTATATATCACGAAGGCGTTCGACAGGGTTTGGCATGCTGTCTTTCTACGCAGGCTTCAGAGCCACGGTGTCGCAGGACGAATATTTGATTTAATCCAATCGTTCCTAACAAATCAAGAAATGAGGGTTGTTTTGAACGGACCACTTCCAGATCCTTTCATATGAGCGCGGGGTTCTCCAGGATTCTATCCTGTGATCTACACTGTTTCTGATCTTCAGCAATGATCTCCTCGATAAAATTAAAATAAAAGCTTCCAGAAAGTTTTTTCACTGTGGAGATACTTATACTATTAACAGTAGCATAACTAGAGTGTGTACCGCCTGGGGCAGCCCTTGAATTTGCCGTTCTCTAGCCAACCCCAAAATATATATTGCACAGTGACTTATTCTTAAAGTTATAATCTTATATATAAACTACAGTGTACGTCTGTGTGTTTGTGCATGTGTGTGTCCAAGCAACCCCTCCGTTCCCACTGATCCGATTTCAATGAATCATTGCTCATTCAAAAGCGCTAGATAAGTTAGGCGCAGGGGAACGATTTTCGTTGAGCTCAGATTCTGGGTTGCCTGATTATGCGAGGTTATATATATATATTATTACATTATACTATCCATTATCGTTGCTTTCATGATTCAAGGAGAGTAACTCTTATTTTTCTTTCAAGCTAGCTCCTGTGGAGGTCTCTTGGTTTGGCCATCATCACAATAGCTAGGGAGGAGTAGATGTGATAGGCATCAATAAACTACAGAAGAACTCAAAATTGATCACTGCATTTAAGTATTTAATTAATATTTAAGCTTAAAAATATGATATGAAAAAAAAAAGGCAATTTATAGAGAAAAAAACAAAAATCCTTTTTTTTTATACACCTCAACTTGTTATTACGTTGTAACGTCATCAACTCTGTTTTCATTGATTTGAATTCTTTAGCGTTTCGAACTCCTTTGCCCTGTTTTTACTCAAATTAAGCAGTGACCAAAACTGGCAGCTTCTAGTCGAAATATTTCCATAAAAATAAATCATTACAATCACTACAAGTTTTTTCTTTTAATTAATTGAAGTTTTGTGTTTTGCATATTAAGATTATAATCATTTTTGAAGATATTTAGAAGATTATATTTGAACTGTTATGCTATGATTTTTTTCTGTTAATAAAGAAGTTTATAAAATGCCTGCATTTTTATGAAATAGGTTTTTATCTCTGGCGACGCCGTGTACGAATTTGAATAGCATGTATGAACTGAATCTAGAAGAGACATTGGTTGCTAGCCTTTGTGAATAAATTGAATAGCTCTGACCTTCAAAGTTACGAAATTATCAAACAATATTGCTATTTAATATAAAATCTATAATTTGCACAAGTTACTTTAATAAATGCATACAAAGGCTTAACTTGAATATATTAAGTTAAAAACTTTATTTAATTTGAGTATAGCGTGATATTTACACATCATAAAAAAGAATCGATATTTTCAGTCGTATTAATGCTAAAGATAAAAAGGAAGAAAAACTGCAACCAAAAGGAAATATAAAAAAAACTGAGTGTGTGTGTGTGTGTGTGTGTGTGTGTGTGTGAGAGAGAGAGAGAGAGAGAGAGAGAGAGGTCTGTGTATGTTGTCTAGAGCATTAAAGGTAGACAGAGGTAAAAATATGTGATAGAAATTATTCAGTGTGCGATTGGAACAATGAACATCTCGTCTTGGTGGTTGACTAGATAGTTTTGTTGCTCATTACTAGTGATATGCCGATTTCACGCTCGATTTCACACTAGGCTGCCAAGGAAGCCAGGTGCAGAGTTGACCTAATTTTATCCCCGTCTACTGACTGAAGAAGCACGTGATCTCACACCTGCACCCGGTTTTACAAGCGCGGGAAAGATTTGTAACATGCGATCATATAAAAACAACCGTCCCAGAGAGGAGAGAAATCTACAACCAAAATGAAACATAAAAACTTGAGAGAGAGAGAGAGAGAGAGAGAGAGAGAGAGAGAGAGAGAGAGAGAGAGAGAGAGAGAGAGAGAGAGTATGTCACATATCTCATAGAGAGAATGTAAGGACCACATTCTTTTGAGGGCTCTACGAGATACACACACTCAAAATGGCTGACAGAAACTGACAAAGACAAGAGTCGAATAAAACGTAATGTTAAATATGGAAGATTCAAGTCTTGTGTTCTCCATTAGTCTGCGCATGTTGTCATTAAGATGCAATGACTTCATTACAAAATCGATTCTCACCGTGTGTTCCACAAGCCAAAATTAGTAAATTAGAACGAATATAGGAACTAAGCGAGTACAAGAAACAGAAAGATTAAATTTAAGTGTAAATGAACAAGTGAAACAAAGATGGCAACAGGGAATAAGCGGAACGAACTGAAGTTGAACAAGTGAGTGAGAATCCGTGTAAACGGGTTTAATACACGAATGACTAAATAAAAGACGAGAGTGTGACTTTGTTAGGTATCCATACACCTTGACCCATAAACCTAGTTCGGTCTTTACAGATTAGATTTAAGCTTTTAAATTTGAATCTCGTTTTTATTTTGAGACTCAGTAGGATGCTCGGATCAATTTGCCTGAACCGAAACTGACTAATTATACGCAGAGATTTATACCTCGGGTGTTATTTCCAATTATACGGTTCAGTTATTAAACACAACTGATTATGAATCAGGTTGTTATAAAATAATTATAATACTTTAAATAAAACTGCTTAAAAGAGTGACTAAAGTTAATAACAAAAAATTTTTAGTGATTATCAGTAGCTATGAAAATCTCATGGTTTTTCTATTTGAAGTTTCTGGTATCACATAATTATTAAGTTCATGGAGAGACTATAAAAAACCCTATCGCATTATTAAATATTTAAGCTTAACAACTTTAACAGAATATTGCAATAGCAATGATAGGTATGATTACAGATGATTATTTAAAAAAGTGCGTAAAAATGAAATGAGGCAGACGCTTGAAAGATGGGAGAACAAAATTGGCGTACGATTAAAATATAAAATCGAATTAATCGAAATTAGAAAATGAATTCCAATTATGAAGTTAAAAAAGAATAAAATTGATAATCACCCCACCCCCCCAAAAAAAAAACAGCAGAAATAGATCAGGTGAGGATAACAAAATAGATCAGGCGAGGAAAACAAAATAGATCAGGCGAGGAAAACCAAATAGATCAGGCGAGGAAAACAAAATAGATCAGGTGAGGAAAACAAAATAGATCAGGTGAGGAAAACAAAGTAGATCAGGTGAGGAAACAAAATAGTTCAGGTGAGGAAAACAAAATAGATCAGGTGAGAAAACAAAATAGATCAGGTGAGGAAAACAAAATAGATCAGGTGAGGAAACAAAATAGATCAAGTGAGGAAAACAAAATAGATCAGAAGAAAAAATAGATCAGGTGAGGAAAACAAAATAGATCAGGTGAGAAAACAAAATAGACCAGGTGAGGAAACAAAGTAGATCAGGTGAGGAAAACAAAATAGATCAGGTGAGGAAAACAAAATAGATCAGAAGAGGAAAAAAATAGATCAGGTGAGGAAAACAAAATAGATCAGGTGAGAAAACAAAATAGATAAGGTGAGGAAACAAAATAGATCAGGTGAGGAAACAAAATAGATCGGGTGAGGAAAACAAAATAGATCAGGTGAGGAAAACAAAATAGATCAGGTGAGGAAACAAAATAGATCAGGTGAGGAAAACAAAATAGATCAGGTGAGGAAAACAAAGTAGATCAGGTGGGGAAACAAAATAGTTCAGGTGAGGAAAACAAAATAGATCAGGTGAGAAAACAAAATAGATCAGGTGAGGAAAACAAAATAGATCAGGTGAGGAAACAAAATAGATCAGGTGAGGAAAAGAGAATAGATCAGGTGAGGAAAACAAAATAGATCAGGTGAGGAAACAAAATAGATCAGGTGAGGAAGACAAAATAGATCAGGTGAGAAAACAAAATAGATCAGGTGAGGAAACAAAATAGATCAGGTGAGGAAAACAAAATAGATCACGTGAGGAAACAAAATAGATCAGGCGAGGAAAACAAAATAGATCAGGTGAGGAAACAAAATAGATCAGGCGAGGAAAACAAAATAGATCAGGTGAGGAAACAAAATAGATCCGGTGAGGAAAACAAAATAGATCAGGTGAGGAAAACAAAATAGATCAGGCGAAGAAACAAAATAGATCAGGTGAGGAAAAAAATAGATCAGGTGAGGAAAACAAAATAGATCAGGCGAGGAAACAAAATAGATCAGGTGAGAAAACAAAATAGATCAGGCGAAGAAACAAAATAGATCAGGTGAGGAAAACAAAATAGATCAGGCGAGGAAACAAAATAGATCAGGTGAGGAACCAAAATAGATCAGAAGAGGAAACAAAATAGATCAGGCGAGGAAACAAAATAGATCAGGTGAGGAAACAAAATAGATTAGGTGAGGAAACAAAATAGATTAGGTGAGGAAACAAAATAGATCAGGTGAGGAAACAAAATAGATCAGGCGAGGAAAACAAAATAGATCAGGCGAGGTAACAAAATAGATCAGGCGAGGAAAACAAAATAGATCAGCTGAGGAAACAAAATAGATCAGAAGAGGAAACAAAATAGATCAGGCGAGGAAACAAAATAGATCAGGTGAGGAAACAAAATAGATTAGGTGAGGAAACAAAATAGATCAGGCGAGGAAAACAAAATAGATCAGGTGAGGAAACAATATAGATCAGGTGAGGAAAACAGAATAGATCAGGTGAGGAAACAAAATAGATCAGAAGAGGAAACAAAATAGATCAGGCGAGGAAAACAAAATAGATCATGTGAGGAAACAAAATAGATCAGGTGAGGAAACAAAATAGATCAGAAGAGGAAACAAAATAGATCAGAAGAGGAAACAAAATAGATCAGGCGAGGAAAACAAAATAGATCAGGTGAGGAAACAAAATAGATCAGGTGAGGAAACAAAATAGATCAGGCGAGGAAAACAAAATAGAACAGGAGAGGAAACAAAATAGATCAGGTGAGGAAACAAAATAGATCAGGTGAGGAAACAAAGTAGATCAGAAGAGGAAACAAAATAGATCAGGCGAGGAAACAAAATAGACCAGGAGAGGAAACAAAATAGATCAGGTGAGGAAACAAAATAGATCAGAAGAGGAAACAAATTAGATAAGGTGAGGAAACAAAATAGACCAGAAGAAGAAACAAAATAGATCAGGCGAGGAAAACAAAATAGATCATGTGAGGAAACAAAATAGATCAGAAGAAGAAACAAAATAGATCAGGCGAGGAAAACAAAATAGATCAGGTGAGTAAACAAAATAGAACAGAAGAAGAAACAAAATAGATCAGGTGAGGAAACAAAATAGATCAGGTGAGGAAACAAAATAGATCAGGCGAGGAAAACAAAATAGATCAGGCGAGGAAAACAAAATAGATCAGGTGAGGAAACAAAATAGATCAGGTGAGGAAAACAAAATAGATCAGGTGAGGAAAAAAAATAGATCAGGCGAGGAAAACAAAATAGATCAGGTGAGGAAACAAAATAGATCAGGTGAGGAAAACAAAATAGATCAGGTGAGGAAACAAAATAGATCAGAAGAGGAAACAAAATAGATCAGGTGAGGAAGACAAAATAGATCAGGTGAGAAAACAAAATAGATCAGGTGAGGAAAACAAAATAGATCAGGTGAGTAAACAAAATAGAACAGAAGAGGAAAACAAAATAGATCAGGTGAGGAAACAAAATAGATCAGGTGAGGAAAACAAAATAGATCAGGTGAGGAAAACAAAATAGATCAGGCGAAGAAACAAAATAGATCAGGTGAGGAAAAAAATAGATCAGGTGAGGAAAACAAAATAGATCAGGCGAGGAAACAAAATAGATCAGGTGAGAAAACAAAATAGATCAGGCGAAGAAACAAAATAGATCAGGTGAGGAAAACAAAATAGCTCAGGTGAGGAAAACAAAATAGATCATGTGAGGAAACAAAATAGATCAGGTGAGGAAACAAAATAGATCAGAAGAGGAAACAAAATAGATCAGAAGAGGAAACAAAATAGATCAGGCGAGGAAACAAAATAGACCAGGAGAGGAAACAAAATAGATCAGGTGAGGAAACAAAATAGATCAGAAGAGGAAACAAATTAGATAAGGTGAGGAAACAAAATAGATCAGAAGAGGAAACAAAATAGATCATGTGAGGAAACAAAATAGATCAGGTGAGGAAACAAAATAGATCAGAAGAGGAAACAAAATAGATCAGAAGAGGAAACAAAATAGATCAGGCGAGGAAAATAAAAATAGATCAGGTGAGGAAACAAAATAGATCAGGTGAGGAAACAAAATAGATCAGGCGAGGAAAACAAAATAGACCAGGAGAGGAAACAAAATAGATCAGGTGAGGAAACAAAATAGATCAGGTGAGGAAACAAAGTAGATCAGAAGAAGAAACAAAATAGATCAGGCGAGGAAACAAAATAGACCAGGAGAGGAAACAAAATAGATCAGGTGAGGAAACAAAATAGATCAGAAGAGGAAACAAATTAGATAAGGTGAGGAAACAAAATAGATCAGAAGAGGAAACAAAATAGATCAGGCGAGGAAAACAAAATAGATCAATGTGGAGGAAACAAAATAGATCAGGAGGAAAAGGAAACAAAATAGATCAGAAGAGGAAACAAAATAGATCAGAAGAGGAAACAAAATAGATCAGGCGAGGAAAACAAAATAGATCAGGTGAGGAAACAAAATAGATCAGGTGAGGAAACAAAATAGATCAGGCAAAAAAACAAAATAGACCAGGAGAGGAAAATAGATCAGAAGAAAATAGATCAGGTGAGGAAACAAAATAGATCAGGTGAGGAAACAAAATAGATCAGAAGAGGAAACAAAATAGATCAGGCGAGGAAACAAAATAGATCAGAAGAGGAAACAAAATAGATAAGGTGAGGAAACAAAATAGATCAGAAGAGGAAACAAAATAGATCAGGCGAGGAAAACAAAATAGACCAGGTGAGGAAACAAAATAGATCAGGTGAGGAAACAAAATAGATCAGAAGGGGAAACAAAATAGATCAGGCGAGGAAAACAAAATAGATCATGTGAGGAAACAAAATAGATCAGGTGAGGAAACAAAATAGATCAGAAGAGGAAACAAAATAGATCAGAAGAGGAAACAAAATAGATCAGGCGAGGAAAACAAAATAGATCAGAAGAGGAAAACAAAATAGATCAGGGGAGGAAACAAAATAGATCAGAAGAGGAAACAAAATAGATCAGGCGAGGAAACAAAATAGAACAGAAGAGGAAACAAAATAGATCAGAAGAGGAAACAAAATAGATCAGGCGAGGAAAACAAAATAGATCAGGTGAGGAAACAAAATAGATCAGGTGAGGAAACAAAATAGATCAGAAGAGGAAACAAAATAGATCAGGCGAGGAAAACAAAATAGATCAGGTGAGGAAACAAAATAGATCAGGTGAGGAAACAAAATAGATCAGAAGAGGAAACAAAATAGATCAGGTGAGGAAAACAAAATAGATCAGGTGAGGAAACAAAATAGATCAGGTGAGGAAACAAAATAGATCAGAAGAGGAAACAAAATAGATCAGGCGAGGAAAACAAAATAGATCAGGTGAGGAAACAAAATAGATCAGGTGAGGAAACAAAATAGATCAGAAGAGGAAACAAAATAGATCAGGCGAGGAAAACAAAATAGATCAGGTGAGGAAACAATATAAATCAGGTGAGGAAACAAAATAGATCAGAAGAGGAAACAAAATAGATCAGCCGAGGAAAACAAAATAGATCAGGTGAGGAAACAAAATAGATCAGGTGAGGAAACAAAATAGATCAGAAGAGGAAACAAATAGATCAGGTGGAGGAAACAAAATAAATCAGAAGAGGAAACAAAATAGATCAGGCGAGGAAACAAAATAGATCAGGTGAGGAAACAATATAAATCAGAAGAAAACAAAATAGATCAGAAGAGGAAACAAAATAGATCAGCCGAGGAAAACAAAATAGATCAGGTGAGAAACAAAATAGGAAACAAAATAGATCAGGTGAGGAAACAAAATAGATCCGAAGAGAAAACAAAATAGATCAGAAGAGGAAACAAAATAGATCAGGCGAGGAAAACAAATAGATCAGGCGAGGAAACAAAAAATAGATCAGGTGAGGAAACAAAATAGATCAGAAGAGGAAAAAAATAGATCAGAAGAGGAAACAAAATAGATCAGGAGAGGAAAACAAAATAGATCAGGTGAGGAAACAAAATAGATCAGGTGGAGGAAACAAAATAGATCAGGGGTGAGGAAACAAAATAGATCAGAAGAGGAAACAAAATAGATCAGGTGAGGAAAAAAAATAGATCAGGTGAGGAAAACAAAATAGATCAGGAAGGAAACAAAATAGATCAGGTGAGGAAACAAAATAGATCAGAAGAGGAAAAAAATAGATCAGACGAGGAAACAAAATAGATCAGGAGAGGAAAAACAGATCAAAATAGATCAGGTGAGGAAACAAATAGACAGAAAAATAGATAAGGTGAGGAAACAAAATAGATCAGAAGAGGAAAAAAATAGATCAGAGAGGAAAAAAAATAGATCAGGTGAGGAAACAAAATAGATCAGAAGAGGAAACAAAATAGATCAGGTGAGGAAACAAAATAGATCAGAAGAGGAAACAAAATAGATTAGGTGAGGAAACAAAATAGATCAAGAAGAAAAAAAAAAAGATCAAAATGAGGAAAAAAAAATAGATCAGAAGAGGAAAATAAATAGATAAGGTGAGAAACAAAATAGATCAGAAGAGGAAACAAAATAGATCAGGCGAGGAAAACAAAATAGATCAGAAGAGGAAACAAAATAGATCAGAAGAGGAAACAAAATAGATCAGAGAGGAAACAAAATAGATCAGAAGAGGAAACAAAATAGATCAGAAGAGAAAAAACTGAAAGATCAGGTGAAAACAAAATAGATAAGAAGAGGAAACAAAATAGATCAGAAGAGGAAAACAAAATAGATCTGGGAGAAACAAAATAGATCAGGTGAGGAAAACAAATAGATCAGGTGAGGAAACAAAATAGATCAGAAGAGAAACAAAATAGATCAGAAGAGGAAACAAAAATAGATCAGAAGAGGAAACAAAATAGATCAGAAGAGGAAACAAAATAGATCAGGTGAGGAAACAAAATAGATCAGAAAGAGGAAACAAAATAGATAAGGTGAGGAAACAAAAAATAGATCAGAAGAGGAAACAAAAATAGATCAGGTGAGGAAACAAAATAGATCAGAAGAGGAAACAAAATAGATCAGAAGAGAAACAAAATAGATCAGAAAAAAAAATAGATCAGAAGAGGAAAAAGGAAAATAGATCAGGTGAGGAAACAAAATAGATCTGGAAAAACAAAATAGATCAGAAGAGGAAACAAAATAGATCAGAAGAGGAAAACAAAATAGATCAGGTGAGAAAAAAGATATCAGGGAAGGAAACAAAATAGATCAGGAGAGGAAACAAAATATGTCAGGTGAGGAAACAAAATAGATCAGAAGAGGAAACAAAATAGATAAGGTGAGGAAACAAAATAGATCAGAAGAGGAAACAAATTAGATCAGAAGAGGAAACAAAATAGATCAGAAGAAAACAAAATAGATCAGGTGAGGAAAAAAAATAGATCAGGTGAGGAAACAAAATAGATGAGAAAGAGGAAACAAAATAGATCAGAAGAGGAAACAAATTAGATCAAAATAGATGAGGAAACAAAATAGATCAGAAGAGGAAAAACAAAATAGATCAGAAGAGGAAACAAAATAGATCAGGCGAAAACAAAATAAAATAGATCAAATAGATCAGGAAACAAAATAGATCAGGCGAGGAAAACAAAATAGACCAGGTGAGGAAACAAAATAGATCAGAAGAGGAAACAAAATAGATCAGGCAAAGGAAACAAAATAGATCAGGTGAAGAAACAAAATAGATCAGGTGAGGAAACAAAATAGATCAGAAGAGGAAACAAATTGATCAGGTGAGGAAACAAAATAGATCAGAAGAGGAGGTGAGAAACAAAATAGATCAGAGGAAACAAAATAGATCAGAAGAGAGGAAACAAAATAGATCAGGTGAGGAAACAAATAGATCAGGTGAGGAAACAAAATAGATCAGGTGAGGAAACAAAATAGATCAGAGGAAAAAAAAAATAGAAAAAAAAATAGACCAAATTGAGAGGAAACAAAATAGATATTGAGGAAACAAAATAGATCAGAAGAGGAAACAAAATAGATCAGTAAGGAGGAAACAAAATAGACAGGGTGAGGAAACAAAATAGATCAGGTGAGGAAACAAAATAGATCAGGTGAGGAAAACAAAAATAGATAAGGTGAGGAACAAAATAGATCAGATAGGAAAAGAAATAGATCAGGTGAGAAACAAAATAGATCAGGACAAATACTCAGAGAGGAAACAAAATAGATCAGAGAGGAAACAAAATAGATCAGGCAGAGGAAACAAAAAATAGATCAGGAGGAAACAAAATAGACGGAGAGGAAACAAATAGATCAGAAGAGGAAACAAAATAGATAAGAGAGGAAACAAAATAGATCAGGAGGAGGAAAAAGAAAATAGATCAGGTGAGGAAACAAAATAGATCAGAAGAACAAAATAGATCAGAAGAGAAAACAAAATAGATCAGACGAGGAAATTCAATAGATCAGGTGAGGAAACAAAAATAGATCAGAAGAGAAACAAAATAGATCAGAAGAAAAATAGACAGAAAACAAAATAGAGAGGAGAGAGAAAACAAAATACGGACAGAAACATTCAGAAAGGAAAAAAATAGATAGACAGGAAACAAAATATTCAGAGAGAGGAAACAAAATAGATCAGGTGAGGAAACAAAAGATCAGAGAGGAAACAAAATAGATCAGAAGAGGAAAACAAAATAGATCAGGAGAGAGGAACAAAATAGATCAGGTGAGGAAACAAAATAGATCAGGTGAGAAACAAATAGATCAGAAGAGGAAACAAAATTCAGAAGAGGAAACAAAATAGATCAGATATTCAGAAAGAGAAACAAAATAGATCAGGAGAGGAAACAAATATAGATCAGGTGAGGAAACAAAATAGATCAGAAGAGAAACAAAATAGATCAGAGAGAAACAAAATAGATCAGACGAGATAAAAAATAGATAAGAAGAGGAAAACAAATAGACGAGGAAACAAAATAGACCAGGAGATAAACAAAATAGATTAGGTGAGGAAACAAATATTCAGAAGAGAGAAACAAAATAGATCAGACGAGGAAAAAAATAGATCAGAAGAGGAAAGACAAAATAGATCAGAGAGAGGAAACAAAATAGATCGGAGGAAAACAAAATAGATCAGAAGAGGAAACAAAAACAATCGGTGATCAAAATCAGAAGAGGAAAAAAAATAGATAAGACAGATATTCAGAAAGAAAAAATAGATAAGAAGGAGACACATAATTCAGAGAAAGAAACAAAATAGACAGGACAGATAAACAAAATAGATCATAGACGGACAAATAGATCAGAGAAAAAACAAAATAGACGGACAGAGATTCAAAATAGACTGAAGAGGAAACAAAATAGATCAGAAGACAGAAACAAAATAGATTGGGTGAGAAACAAAATAGATCAGAAGAGAAACAAAATAGATCGGACAGAAAAAACAAAATAGAAACAAAATAGACGGAAACAAAATAGATCAGGAGAGGAAAAACAAAATAGAAAAATATTCAGGTGAGAGAAACAAAATAGACGAAGACAAAATAGATCAGAAGAGGAAACAAAATAGATCAGAAGAGGAAACAAAGAGATCAGGTGAGGAAACAAAATAGATCAGAAGAGAAATTCAAAATAGATCAGAGAAGAGAAACAAAATAGATCAGGAGGAAACAAAATAGATCAGAGAGAGGAAACAAAATAGATCAGGACAGATAAACAAAATAGATCAGGAGAGGAAACAAAATAGATCAGAAGAGGAAACAAAATAGATCAGAAGAGGAAACAAAAATAGACAGAAGAGGAAACAAAATAGATCAGAAGAGGAAACAAAATAGATCAGGTGAGGAAAACAAAATAGATCAGATGATTGAAACAAAATAGACGGAAAACAAAATCAGAAGAGGAAACAAATAGATCAGGCGAGAAACAAAATAGATCAGAAGAGAAACAAAATAGATCAGGTGAGGAAACAAAATAGATCAGAAGAGGAAACAAAATAGATCAGGTGAGAAAACAAAATAGATCAGACGAGGAAACAAAAAAGATCAGAAGAGGAAACAAAATAAATCAGGCGAGGAAACAAAATAGATCAGGTGAGGAAACAAAATAGATCAGAACAGATAAACAAAATAGATCAGAAGAGGAAACAAAATAGATCAGAAGAGGAAACAAATTAGATCAGAAGAGGAAACAAAATAGATCAGAATTCAGAAGAAAACAAAATAGATCAGGTGAGGAAACAAAATAGATCAGAAGAGGAAAACAAAATAGATCAGGCGAGGAAACAAAATAGATCAGAAGAGGAAAACAAATAGAAACAAAATAGAAGAGGAAACAAAATAGATCAGAAGAGGAGAAACAAAATAGATCAGAAGAGGAAAACAAAATAGATTAGGTGAGGAAACAAAATAGATCAGAAGACGGAACAAAATAGATCAGGTGAGAGAAACAAAAGAAGAGGACACAAACAAAATAGATTCAAAGAGGAAACAAAATAGATCAGGTGAGAAACAAAATAGATCAGAAGAAAAAACAAAATAGATTAGGAGGAAACAAAATAGATCAGAAGAGGAAACAAAATAGATCAGACAGAAACAAAATAGATCAGAAGAGGAAACAAAATAGATCAGGACGAGGAAACAAAATAGATCAAATAGAAACAAAAAAATAGATCAGGACAGATAACAAAAATAGATCAAAAGAGGAAACAAAATAGATCAGAAGAGGAAACAAAATAGATCAGAAGAGGAAACAAAAAGATAAGGTGAGGAAACAAAATAGATCAGGAGAGAAACAAAATAGATCAGAAGAGGAAAACAAAATAGATCAAAATAGAGGAAAAACAAAATAGATCAGAAGAGGAAACAAAATAGATCAGGACGGAAACAGAAAATAGGTATCAATAGAAGAGGAAACAAAAATAGATCAGAAGAAGAAACAAAATAGACGGTGAGTAAAACAAAATAGATCAGAAGAGGAAACAAAATAGACAGATCAGAAGAGGAAACAAAATAGATCAGGTGAGGAAAACAAAATAGATCAGAAGAGGAAAACAAAATAGATAATATTCAAAGAGAGGAAACAAAATAGATCAGAAGAGGAAAAACAAAATTAGATAAGGTGAGAAACAAAATAGATCAGAAGAGGAAACAAAAAAATAGATCAGAAGAGGAAAAAAATAGATCAGAAGAGGAAACAAAATAGATCAGGCGAGGAAACAAAAATAGATCAGACGAGAAACAAAATAGATGAGGTGAGGAAACAAAATAGATCGGACAAAACAAAATAGATCAGGCAGGAAACAAAATAGATCAGAAGATTCCAGAAAACAAATTAGATCAGGTGAGGAAACAAAATAGATCAGAAGAGGAAAACAAAAGCGAGATTGGTGAGGAAACAAAATAGATCAGAAGAACAAAAATTAAATTAGGTGAGGAAAACAAAATAGATCAGAGAGGAAACAAAATAGATCAGGCGAGGAAAACAAAATAGATCAGGTGAGAAACAAAAATAGATCAGAAGAAAACAAAATAGATCAGAAGAGAGGAAACAAAATAGATCAGAAGAGGAAACAAAATAGATCAGGTGAATAAAACAAAATAGATCAGAAGAGAAACAAAATAGATCAGATGAGGAAAACAAAATAGATCAGAGAGGAAACAAAAATAGATCAGGTGAGGAAAAAAAATAGATCAGAAGAGGAAACAAAATAGATCAGGAGAGGAAACAAAATAGATCAGGTGAGGAAACAAAATAGATCAGAAGAGGAAACAAAAATAGATAGAAGGAGGAAACAAAATAGATCAGAAGAGGAAACAAAATAGATCAGGTGAGAAACAAAATAGATCAGGCGAGGAAACAAAATAGATAAGGTGAGGAAACAAAATAGATCTCAGAAGAGGAAACAAAATAGATCAGGTGAGGAAACAAAATAGATCAGGTGAGGAAACAAAACAGATCAGAAGAGAAACAAAATAGATCAGGTGAGGAAACAAAATAGATCAGAAGAGGAAAAAAAATAGATCAGGCGAGGAAACAAAATAGATCAGGCGAGGAAAACAAAAATAGATCAGAGGAGGAACAAAATAGATCAGAAGAGGAAACAAATTAGATAAGGTGAGGAAACAAAATAGACTCAGAAGAGGAAACAAAAATAGATCAGAGGAAAAACAAATAGATCAGGTGAGGAAACAAAATAGATCAAGAGGAAACAAATAGATCAGGTGAGGAAACAAAATAGATCAGAAGAGAGAAACAAAATAGATCAGGTGAGGAAACAAAATAGATCAGAAGAGGAAACAAAATAGATCAGAAGAGGAAACAAAATAGATCAGATCAGGTGAGGAAACAAAATAGATCAGGCGAGGAAACAAAATAGATCAGAAGAGGAAAAAAATATATCAGGAAAACAAAAAATAGATCAGAAGAGGAAACAAAATAGATCAGGTGAGGAAACAAAATAGATCAGAAGAGGAAACAAAATAGATCAAAATGTCAAGAAACAAAAATAGATCAGGTGAGGAAACAAAATAGATCAGGTGAGGAAACAAAATAGATCAGGTGAGGAAAACAAATAGATCTGGTGAGGAAACAAAATAGATCAGAAGAGGAAACAAAATAGATCAGGCGAGGAAAACAAAATAGATCAGGTGAGAAAACAAAATAGATCAGGTGAGGAAAACAAAATAGATCAGAAGAGGAAACAAAAATAGATCAGGCAAGGAAACAAAATAGATCAGGCGGAGAAACAAAATAGATCAGGTGAGGAAACAAAATAGATCAGAAGAGGAAACAAAATAGATCATGAGGGAAACAAAATAGATCAAGGAAAACAAAATAGATCAGAAGAGGAAACAAAATAGATCAGAAGAGGAAACAAAATAGATCAGGTGAGAAAAACAAAATAGATCAGGTGAGGAAACAAAATAGATCAGGCGAGGAAACAAAATAGATCAGGCGAGAAACAAAAATAGATCAGGTGAGGAAAATAAAATAGATCAGAAGAGGAAACAAAATAGATCAAGAGGAAAACAATAGATTCAGGTGGAAAAAAAATAGAATCAGGTGAGGAAACAAAATAGATCAGGTGAGGAAACAAAATGAATCAGAAGAGGAAACAAAATAGATCAGAAGAGAAAAACAAAATAGATCAGGTGAGGAAAACAAAATAGATCAGAAGAGGAAACAAAATAGATCAGGTGAGGAAACAAAATAGATCAGGGGTGAGGGAAACAAAATAGATCAGAAGAGAAACAAAATAGATCAGGCAGGAAAACAAAATAGATCAGGTGAGGAAAACAAATAGATCAGAAGAGGAAACAAAATAGATCAGAAGAGAAACAAAATAGATCAGAAGAGGAAACAAAATAGATCAGAAGAGGAAACAAATTAGATCAGGTGAGGAAACAAAATAGATCAGAAGAGGAAACAAAATAGATCAGAAGAGGAAACAAAATAGATCAGAAGAGGAAACAAAATAGATCAGGTGAGGAAACAAAATAGATCAGAAGGAAACAAAAATAGATCAGGTGAGGAAACAAAATAGATCAGAAGAGAAACAAAATAGATCAGGAGAGGAAACAAAATAGATCAGGTGAGGAAACAAAATAGATCAGAAGAGGAAACAAAATAGATCAGGGTGAGGAAACAAAATAGATCAGAAGAGGAAACAAAATAGATCAGGTGAGGAAACAAATAAGATCAAGAGAGGAAAACAAATAGATCAGGTGAGGAAACAAAATAGATCAGAAACAAAAAAATAGATCAGAAGAGGAAACAAAATAGATCAGAAGAGGAAAACAAAATAGATCAGGAGAGAAACAAAATAGATCAGGTGAGAAACAAAAATAGATCATAGAAAAACAAAATAGATAAGGTGAGGAAACAAAATAGATCAGAAGATTAGGTGAAAAAAAATAGATCAGGTGAGGAACAAAATGAATCAGATCGATCAGAAGAGGAAAAAAATTATCAGAAGAGGAAACAAAATAGATCAGGTGAGAAAACAAAATAGATCAAAAGAGATTAAAATAGATCAGGAGGAAACAAAATAGATCAGGAGAGGAAACAAAATAGATCAGGTGAGGAAACAAAATAGATCATCTGAGGAAACAAAATAGATCAGGCGAGGAAAACAAAATAGATCAGGTGAGGAAACAAAATAGATCAGAAGAGGAAACAAATTAGATCAGGTGAGGAAACAAAATAGATCAGAAGAGGAAAACAAAATAGATTAGGTGAGGAAACAAAATAGATCAGAAGAGGAAACAAAATAGATCAGGTGAGGAAACAAAATAGATCAGAAGAGGAAACAAAATAGATCAGGCGAGGAAAACAAAATAGATCAGGTGAGGAAACAAAATAGATCAGAAGAGGAAACAAATTAGATCAGGTGAGGAAACAAAATAGATCAGAAGAGGAAACAAAGTAGATCAGGCAGGAAACAAAATAGATCAGAAAACAAATTAGATCAGAAAAACAAATAGATCAGGTGAGGAAACAAAATAGATCAGAAGAGGAAACAAATAGATCAGAAGAGGAAAACAAATAGATCAGAAGAGGAAACAAAATATCAGGCGAGGAAAAACAAAATAGATCAGGTGAGTAAAACAAAATAGATCAGAAGAGAAAACAAAATAGATCAGAAGAGGAAACAAAATAGATCAGAAGAGGAAACAAATTAGATCAAGGTGAGAAACAAAATAGATCAGAAGAGGAAACAAAATAGATCAGATGAGGAAACAAAATAGATCAGGTGAGGAAACAAAATAGATCAGGTGAGGAAACAAAATAGATCAGGCGAGAAAAAAATAGACCAGAAAGAAAACAAAATAGATCAGGTGAGGAAACAAAATAGATCAGAAAAGGAAACAAAATAGATCAGGTGAGGAAACAAAATAGATCAGAAGAGGAAACAAAATAGATCAGGTGAGGAAAAACAAAATAGATCAGAAGAGAAACAAAATAGATCAGGCGAGGAAAACAAAATAGATCAGAAGAGGTAAACAAAATAGTTCAGAAGAGGAAACAAAATAGATCAGAAGAGGAAACAAATTAGATCAGGTGAGGAAACAAAATAGATCAGAAGAGGAAAACAAAATAGATCAGGTGAGGAAACAAAATATATCAGGCGAGGAAAACAAAATAGATCAGGCGAGGAAACAAAATATATCAGGCGAGGAAAACAAAATAAATCAGGATCAGAAGGAAACAAAATATATATCAGGCGAGAAAACAAAATAATCAGGTGAGGAAACAAAATAGATCAGGAAGAGGAAACAAAATAGATCAGGCAGGGAAAAACAAAATAGATCAGAAGAGAAAACAAAATAGATCAGGCGAGGAAACAAAATAGATCAGAAGAGGAAACAAAATAGAGGCCAGGAGTAAACAAAATAGATCAGAAGAGGAAACAAAATAGATCAGAAGAGGGAAAAAATAGATCAGGTGAGGAAACAAAATAGATCAGAAGAGAAAAAAAAATAGATCAGGTGAGGAAACAAAATAGATCAGAAGAGGAAACAAAAATAGATTGGGTGAGGAAACAAAAAGACTAGATCAGGAAACAAAATGATTGGAGGAAAACAAAATAGATTAGGTGAGGAAACAAAATAGATCAGAAGAGGAAACAAAATAGATCAAGAAGAGAACAAAATAGATCAAGCAAGAAAACAAAATAGATCAGGTGAGGAAACAAAATAGATCAGAAGAGAAACAAAATAGAAAACAAAATAGATCAGGTGAGGAAAACAAAATAGATCAGAAGAGAAACAAAATAGATCAAGAAACAAAACAATAAGGAAAAACAAATTAGATGAGAGGAAACAAAATAGATCAGAAGAGGAAAACAAAATAGATCAGGGTGAGGAAACAAAATAGATCAGGTGAGGAAACAAAATAGATTAGGTGAGGAAACAAAATAGATCAGAAGAGACACAAAATGAATCCAGGTGAGAAACAAAATAGATCAGGCGAGGAAACAAAATAGATCAGGCGAGAAACAAAATAGATAAGGTGAGAAAACAAAATAAAGATCAGAAGAGGAAACAAAAATAGATCAGGCGAGGAAAAACAAAATAGATCAGGTGAGGAAACAAAATAGATCAGAAGAGGAAACAAAATTAGATCAGGTGAGGAAACAAAATAGATCAGAAGAAAACAAAATAGATCAGGTGAGAAACAAAATAGATCAGAAGAGGAAAACAAAATAGATCAGGGTGAGGAAACAAAATAGATCAGAAGAGGAAACAAAATATATCAGGCAGAAACAAAATAGATCAGAAGAGGAAACAAAATATATCAGGTGAAAAAAAATAGATCAGTGAGGAAACAAAATGAATCAGAAGAGGAAACAAAGTGATCAGGTAAACAAAAATAGATCAGAAGAGGAAACAAAATAGATCAGGTGAGAAACAAAATATAGAAGAGGAAACAAAATAGATGAGGTGAGAAACAAAATAGATCAGGTGAGGAAACAAAAATAGATCAGAAGAGGAAACAAAATAGATCAGAAGAGGAAACAAAATAGATCAGAGGAAACAAAATAGATCAGAAGAGAAACAAATTAGATCAGGTGAGGAAACAAAAAAAGATCAGGTGAGGAAACAAAATAGATCAGAAGAGAAAACAAAAATAATCAGGTGTGAGAAACAAAATAGATCAGAAGAGAAACAAAAATAGATCAGGTGAGGAAAACAAAATAGATCAGGCAGGAAACAAAATAGATTAGGTGAGGAAACAAGAAGAGGACACAAAAGATCAAAAAAAAAAAAATAGATCAGGTGAGGAAACAAAATAGATTAAAAAAACAAAATAGATCAGACAGAGGAAACAAAATAGATCAGAAGAGGAAACAAAATAGATCAGGCGAGGAAACAAAATAGATCAGGAAGAGGAAACAAAATAGATCAGGTGAGGAAACAAAATAGATCAGAAGAGGAAACAAAATAGATCAGGTGAGAAAACAAATAGATCAGAAGAGAAACAAAATAGATCAGAAGAGGAAACAAAATAGATCAGGTGAGAAAAAAAATAGATCAGGCGAGGAAACAAAATAGATCAGGTGAGGAAACAAAAATAGATCAGAAGAGGAAACAAAATAGATCAGGTGAGGAAACAAAATAGATCAGGTGAGAAACAAAATAGATCAAAAGAAGAAAAATAGGAAACAAAATAGATCAGAAGGAAGAAAAACAAAACAGATCAGGCGAGAAAACAAAATAGATCAGAAGAGGAAAAAAAAAATAGATCAGATCCAGAGGAAACAAAATAGATCAGAAGAGGAAACAAAAATAGATCAGGTGAGGAAACAAAATAGATCAGAAGAGGAAACAAAATAGATCAGGCAGGAAACAAAATAGATCAGGTGAGGAAACAAAAATAGATCAGGTGAGGAAAAAAAAATAGATCAGAAGAGGAAAAAAAAATAGATCAGGCGAGGAAAACAAAATAGATCAGAAGAGAAACAAAATAAGGTGATCAAAATAGATCAGAAACAAAATCAAAATCAAATAGATCAGGTGAGAAACAAAATAAGATCAGAAGAGGAAAAACAAAATAGATCAGGTGAGAAACAAAATAGATCAGAAGAGGAAAACAAAATAGATCAGGTGAGAAACAAAGACTCGAAGAAGAAACAAAAAGATCAGGTGAGGAAACAAAATAGATCAGAAGGAAACAAAATAGATCAGGTGAGGCAACAAAATAGATCAGGATAAGAAACAAAATAGATCAGGTGAGAAAAAAAATAGATCAGAAGAGGAAACAAATTAGATCAGGTGAGTAAACAAAATAGATCAGAAGAGAAAACAAAATAGATCAGAAGAGAAACAAAATAGATCAGAAGAGGAAACAAAATAGATCAGAAGAGGAAAACAAAATAGATCAGGCGAGGAAACAAAATAGATCAGAAGAAAAAAAAAAAATAGATCAGGTGAGAAACAAAATAGATCAGAAGAGGAAACAAAATAGATCAGGTGAGGAAACAAAATAGATCAGAAAGAGAAACAAATTAGATGAGGTGAGGAAACAAAATATCAGAAGAAGAAACAAAATAGATCAGAAAAGAAAACAAAATAGATCAGGTGAGGAAACAAAATAGATCAGAAGAGGAAAAACAAAATAGATCAGGAGGAAACAAAATAGATCAGAAGAGAAAACAAAATGAATCAGAGAGGAAACAAAATAGATCAGAAGAGGAAACAAAATAGATCAGGTGAGAAACAAAATAGATCAGAAGAGGAAAACAAAATAGATCAGGTGAGAAACAAAATAGATCAAAAGAGGAAACAAAATAGATCAGGTGAGGAAACAAAATAGATCAGAAGAGGAAACAAAATAGATCAGGCGAGGAAAACAAAATAGATCAGGTGAGGAAACAAAATTAAAAAACAAATAGATCAGGTGAGGAAACAAAATAGATCAGAAGAGGAAACAAAATAGATCAGGCGAGGAAACAAAATAGATCAGGTGAGGAAACAAAATAGATCAGGCGAGGAAAACAAAATAGATCAGGTGAGAAACAAAATAGATCAGGCGAGGAAAACAAAATAGATCAGAAGAGGAAACAAAATAGATCAGGTGAGGAAACAAAATAGATCAGAAGAGGAAACAAAATAGATCAGGTGAGGAAACAAAATAGATCAGGTGGAGGAAACAAAATAGATCAGGAGGAGAAAACAAAAATAGATCAGGTGAGGAAACAAAATAGACCAGGGGAGAGAAACAAAATAAGATCAGGTCAGGAAAACAAAATAGATCAGAAGAGGAAACAAAATAGATCAGGCGAGGAAAACAAAATAGTTCAGACGAAGAAACAAAATAGATCAGGTGGAGAGAAACAAAACTTAGATCAGGTGAGGAAACAAAATAGATCAGAAGAGGAAAACAAAATAGATTAGGTGAATAAAACTGAATGAATCAGAAGAGGAAACAAAATAGATCAGGTGAGGAAACAAAATAGATCAGAAGAGGAAAACAAAATAAATTATATCAGGAAACGAGGAAAACAAAATAGATCAGGTGAGGAAACAAATAGATCAGAAGAGGAAACAAAAATTAGATCAGGTGAGAAACAAAATAGATCAGAAGAGGAAACAAAAAGTAAGATCAAGGTGAGGAAACAAAATAGATCAGAAGAGGAAACAAAATAGATTAGAAGAGGAAACAAAATAGATCAGAAGAGGAAAACAAATTAGATAAGGTGAGGAAACAAAATAGATCAGAAGAGGAAACAAAATAGATCAGGCGAGAAAACAAAATAGATCAGGTGAGAAACAAAATAGATCAGGTGAGAAACAAAATAGATCAGAAGAGGAAACAAAATAGATCAGGCGAGGAAAAAACAAAATAGATCAGGTGAGGAAACAAAATAGATCAGAAGAGAAAACCAAAATAGATTAGGTGAGGAAACAAAATAGATCAGAAGAGGAAACAAAATAGATCAGAGGAGGAAACAAAATAGATCAGGCGAAGAAACAAAATAGACCAGGAGAGGAAACAAAATAAATCAGGTGAGGAAACAAAATAGATCAGAAGAGGAAAATAAAATAGATCAGGTGAGGAAACAAAAAATAGAAACAAAATAAGAAGAGGAAAACAAAATAGATCAGGTGAGGAAAAAAAATAGATCAGGCGAGAAACAAAATAGATCAGAAGAGGAAACAAAATAGATCAGGCGAGAAAACAAAATAGATCAGGCGAGGAAAACAAAATAGATCAGGTGAGGAAAACAAAATAGATCAGGTGAGGAAAACAAAATATATCAGAAGAGAAAACAAAATTAGATCAGGCGAGGAAACAAAATATATCAGGCAGAGGAAACAAAATAGATCAGGCGAGGAAACAAAATAGATCAGGAGAGAAAACAAAATTAGATAAGGTGAGGAAACAAAATAGATCAGAAGGGAAACAAAATAGATCAAGTGAAAACAAAATAGATCAGGCGAGAAACAAAATAGATCAGGCGAGGAAACAAAATAGATCAGGGTGAAACAAAATTAGGTCAGGAAAAACAAAATAGATCAGGTGAGGAAACAAAATAGAACAGGTGAGGCGAAACAAAATAGATCAGGTGAGGAAACAAAATAGATCAGAAGAGGAAACAAAATAGATCAGGTGAGGAAACAAAAAGATCAGGAGAAAACAAAATAGATCAGAAGAGAAAACAAAATAGATCAGGTGAGGAAAACAAAATAGATCAGGTGAGAAACAAAATAGATCAGAAAAGGAAAACAAAATAGATCAGGTGAGAAACAAAATATAGATCAGAAGAGGAAACAAAATAGATCAGAAGAGAGGAAAAAATAAATAGATCAGGTGAGGAAACAAAATAGATCAGAAGAAACAAAAAACAAAATAGATTAGATGAGGAAACAAAATAGATCAAAAGAGGAAAAACAAAATAGATCAGGTGAGGAAACAAAATAGATCAGGCGAGGAAACAAAATAGATCAGGTGAGGAAACAAAATACATCAGAAGAGGAAAACAAAAATGAATCAGGCGAGGAAACAAAAATAGATCAGAAGAGGAAAAATTGTCAGGTGAGAAAAAAAAAATCATAGATCAGGTGAGGAAAAAAAATAGATCAGAGAAAAAAAAATAGATCAGGTGAGGAAAACAAAATAGATCAGGCGAGGAAACAAAATAGATAAAGATAAAGGAAAACAAAATAGATCAGAAGAGGAAACAAAATAGATCAGGAGAGAAACAAAATAGATCAGGTGAGGAAACAAAAATAGATCAGAAGAAAACAAAATAGATTAGGTGAGGAAACAAAATAGATCAGAGAAAAACAAAATAGATTGGTGAGGAAACAAAATAGATCAGAAGAGGAAACAAAAAAAGATCAGGCAGGGAAAACAAAATAGATCAGGTGAGGAAACAAAATAAAGATCAGGTGAAGAAACAAAATAGATCAGAAGAAACAAAATAGATCAAAATAGAAATAAAATAGATCAGGAAAAAAAAATAGATCAGAAGAGGAAACAAAACAGATCAGGCGAATCAGGAAACAAAATAGATCAGAAGATTAGATCAGGAAACAAAATAGATCAGGTGAGGAAACAAAATATAGATCAGAAGAGGAAAAACAAAATAGATCAGGTGAGGAAACAAAATAGATCAGAAGAGAAACAAAATAGATCAGGTGAGGAAACAAAATAGATCAGGTGGAAAACAAAATAGATCAGGTGAGGAAACAAAATAGATCAGAAGAGGAAAAATAAAATAGATCAGGTGAGGAAAACAAAATAGATCAGGTGAGGAAACAAAATATAAATCAGAAATAGGAAACAAACAAAATAGATCAGAAGAGGAAACAAAATAGATCAGGTGAAAAACAAAATGAAAAAACAAAATAGATCAGGCGAGGAAACAAAATAGATCAGAAGAGGAAACAAATTAGATAAGGTGAGGAAACAAAATAGATCAGAAGAGGAAAACAAAATAGATTAGGTGAGGAAAACAAAATAGATCAGGTGAGGAAACAAAATAGATCAGGTGAGGAAACAAAATAGATCAGGTGAGGAAACAAAATAGATCAGAAGAGGAAACAAAATAGATCAGGTGAGGAAACAAAATAGATCAGAAGAGGAAACAAAACAGATCAGGCGAGGAAACAAAATAGACCAGGAGAGGAAACAAAATATAGATCAGAAGGAAAACAAAATAGATCAGAAGAGGAAACAAAAATAGATCAGAAGAGGAAACAAAATAGATCAGAAGGAAACAAAATAGATCAGGTGAGGAAACAAAATAGATCAGGTGAGGGAAACAAAATAGATCAGAAGAAGAAACAAAATAGATCAGGTGAGGAAACAAAATAGATCAGAAGAGGAAACAAAATAGATCAGGCGAGGAAACAAAATAGATCAGAAGAGGAAAAAAATTAGATCAGGTGAGGAAACAAAATAGATCAGAAGAGAAAATAGATCAAAAAACAAATAGATCAGGTGAGGAAACAAAATAGATCAGAAGAGGAAAACAAAATAGATTAGGTGAGGAAACAAAATAGATCAGAAGAGGAAACAAAATAGATCAGGTGAAAAACAAAATGAATCAGGTGAGGAAAAAAAAATAGATCAGGTGAGGAAACAAAATAGATCAGAAGAGAAAACAAAATGATCAGGTGAGGAAACAAAAATAGATCAGAAGAGAAAACAAAATAGATCAAGGCGAGGAAAACAAAATAAAGCGAGATCAAAATATATCAGAAAGAGAAACAAATAGATCAGGTGAGGAAACAAAATAGATCAGAAGAGGAAACAAATTAGATCAGGTGAGGAAACAAATAGATCAGAAGAGAAAACAAAATAGATTAGGTGAGGAAACTGAATAGATCAGAAGAGGAAAACAAAATAGATCAGGTGAGGACTGAATAAAGAAAAGGAAACAAATAGATCAGGTGAGGAAAACAAAATAGATCAGGAGAGAAACAAAATAGATCAGGTGAAGAAACAAAATAGATCAGAGGAAACAAAATAGATCAGGCGAGGAAAACAAAATAGATCAGAAGAGGAAACAAAATAGATCAGGCGAGGAAACAAAATAGATCAGAAGAGGAAACAAATTAGATAAGGTGAGTAAACAAAATAGATCAGAAGAGGAAACAAAATAGATCAGAAGAGGAAACAAATTAGATCAGGTGAGGAAACAAAATAGATCAGAAGAGGAAAACAAAATAGATTAGGTGAGGAAACAAAATAGATCAGAAGAGGAAAACAAAATAGATTAGGTGAGGAAACTGAATAGATCAGAAGAGGAAACAAAAAAGATCAGGCGAGGAAAACAGAATAGATCAGGTGAGGAAACAAAATAGATCAGGTGAAGCAACAAAATAGATCAGACGAAGAAACAAAATAGATCAGGTGAGGAAACAAAATAGATCAGAAGAGGAAACAAATTAGATAAGGTGAGTAAACAAAATAGATCAGAAGAGGAAACAAAATAGATCAGAAGAGGAAACAAATTAGATCAGGTGAGGAAACAAAATAGATCAGAAGAGGAAAACAAAATAGATTAGGTGAGGAAACAAAATAGATCAGAAGAGGAAAACAAAATAGATTAGGTGAGGAAACTGAATAGATCAGAAGAGGACACAAAAAAGATCAGGCGAGGAAAACAGAATAGATCAGGTGAGGAAACAAAATAGATCAGGTGAAGAAACAAAATAGATCAGACGAAGAAACAAAATAGATGAGGTGAGGAAACAAAATAGATCAGAAGAGGAAACAAAATAGATCAGGTGAGGAAACAAAATAGATCAGAAGAGGAAACAAATTAGATAAGGTGAGGAAACAAAATAGATCAGAAGAGGAAACAAATTAGATCAGGTGAGGAAACAAAATAGATCAGAAGAGGAAAACAAAATAGATTAGGTGAGGAAACTGTATAGATCAAAAGAGGAAACAAAATAGATAAGGTGAGGAGACAAAATAGATCAGAAGAGGAAACAAAATATATCAGGCGAGGAAAACAAAATAGATCAGGTGAGGAAACAAAATAGATCAGAAGAGGAAACAAATTAGATCAGGTGAGGAAACAAAATAGATCAGAAGAGGAAACAAAGTAGATCAGGCGAGGAAACAAAATAGATCAGAAGAGGAAACAAAATAGATCAGGCGAGGAAAACAAAATAGATCAGGTGAGTAAACAAAATAGATCAGAAGAGGAAACAAAATAGATCAGAAGAGGAAACAAATTAGATCAGGTGAGGAAACAAAATAGATCAGAAGAGGAAACAAATTAGATAAGGTGAGGAAACAAAATAGATTAGGTGAGGAAACAAAATAGATCAGAAGAGGAAAACAAAATAGATTAGGTGAGGAAACTGAATAGATCAGAAGAGGAAACAAAAAGGATCAGGCGAGGAAAACAGAATAGATCAGGCGAGGAAACAAAATAGATCAGGTGAGGAAACAAAATAGTTCAGACGAAGAAACAAAATAGATCAGGTGAGGAAACTGAATAGATCAGAAGAGGAAACAAAATAGATCAGGTGAGGAAACAAAATAGATCAGAAGAGGAAACAAATTAGATAAGGTGAGGAAACAAAATAGATCAGAAGAGGAAACAAATTAGATCAGGTGAGGAAACAAAATAGATCAGAAGAGGAAAACAAAATAGATTAGGTGAGGAAACTGAATAGATCAGAAGAGGAAACAAAATAGATCAGGTGAGGAAACAAAATAGATCAGGCGAGGAAAACAAAATAGATCAGGCGAGGAAACAAAATAGATCAGGTGAGGAAACAAAATAGATCAGAAGAGGAAACAAAATAGATCAGGCGAGGAAAACAAAATAGATCAGGTGAGTAAACAAAATAGATCAGAAGAGGAAACAAAATAGATCAGAAGAGGAAACAAATTAGATCAGGTGAGGAAACAAAATAGATCAGAAGAGGAAAACAAAATAGATTAGGTGAGGAAACTGAATAGATCAGAAGAGGAAACAAAATAGATAAGGTGAGGAAACAAAATAGATCAGAAGAGGAAACAAAATATATCAGGCGAGGAAAACAAAATAGATCAGGTGAGGAAACAAAATAGATCAGAAGAGGAAACAAATTAGATCAGGTGAGGAAACAAAATAGATCAGAAGAGGAAACAAAGTAGATCAGACGAGGAAACAAAATAGATCAGAAGAGGAAACAAAATAGATCAGAAGAGGAAACAAATTAGATCAGAAGAGGAAACAAATTAGATCAGGTGAGGAAACAAAATAGATCAGAAGAGGAAAACAAAATAGATCAGGTGAGGAAACAAAATATATCAGAAGAGGAAAACAAAATAGATTAGGTGAGGAAACTGAATAGATCAGAAGAGGAAACAAAAATAAATCAGGTGAGGAAACAAAATAGATCAGGCGAGGAAAACAAAAATAGACCAGAAACAAAATAGATCAGGCGAAGAAAAACAAAATAGATCAGGTGAGAAACAAAATAGATCAGAAGAGGAAACAAATTTGATCAGCTGAGGAAACAAAATAGATCAGAAGAGGAAACAAAATAGATCAGGCGGAAACAAAATAACCAGGAGAGGAAACAAAATAGATCAGGTGAGGAAACAAAATAGATCAAAAGGCAAATTAGATAAGGAAAAAAAATAATCAGAAGAGGAAACAAAATAGATCAGGCGAGTAAAACAAAATAGATCAGGTGATCAAAATAGGTCAGAAGAAAAACAAAATAGATTAGGTGAGGAAACAAAATAGATCAGAAGAGGAAAACAAAATAGATTAGGTGAGGAAAATGAATAGATCAGAAGAGGAAACAAAATAGATCAGGTGAGGAAACAAAATAGATCAGGCGAGGAAAACAAAATAGATCAGGCGAGGAAACAAAATAGATCAGGTGAGGAAACAAAATAGATCAGAAGAGGAAACAAAATAGATCAGAAAAGGAAAACAAAATAGATCAGGTGAAGAAACAAAATAGATCAGAAGAGGAAACAAAATAGATCAGAAGAGGAAACAAATTAGATCAGGTGAGGAAACAAAATAGATCAGAAGAGGAAAACAAAATAGATTAGATGAGGAAACAAAATAGATCAGAATAGGAAACAAAATAGATCAGGTGAAGAAACAAAATAGATCAGGCGAGGAAACAAAATAGACCAGGAGAGGAAAACAGAATAGATCAGGTGAGGAAACAAAATAGATCAGAAGAGGAAACAAATCAGATAAGGTGAGGAAACAAAATAGATCAAAAGAAGAAACAAAATAGATCAGGCGAGGAAAATAAAATAGATCAGGCGAGGAAACAAAATAGACCAGGAGAGGAAAACAAAATAGATTAGGTGAGGAAACTGAATAGATCAGAAGAGGAAACAAAATAGATCTGACGAGGAAAACAAAATAGATCAGGTGAAGAAACAAAATAGATCAGGTGAGGAAACAAAATAGATCAGGCGAGGGAAACAAAATAGATCAGGTGAAGAAACAAAATAGATCAGGCGAGGAAACAAAATAGACCAGGAGAGGAAACAAAATAGATCAGGTGAGGAAACAAAATAGATCAGAAGAGGAAACAAATTAGATAAGGTGAGGAAACAAAATAGATCAGAAGAAGAAACAAAATAGATCAGGCGAGGAAAACAAAATAGATCAGAAGAGGAAAACAAAATATATCAGGCGAGGAAAACAAAATAGATTAGGTGAGGAAACTGAATAGATCAGAAGAGGAAACAAAATAGATCAGACGAGGAAAACAAAATAGATCAGTTGAAGAAACAAAATAGATCAGGTGAGGAAACAAAATAGATCAGGCGAGGAAAACAAAATAGATCAGGTGAAGAAACAAAATAGATCAGAAGAGGAAACAAAATAGATCAGGCGAGGAAAACAAAATAGATCAGGTCAAGAAACAAATTAGATCAGGTGAGGAAACAAAATATAGATCAGAAGAGGAAACAAATTAGATCAGGTGAGGAAACAAAAATAGATCAGGCAGGAAAAACAAAATAGATCAGGTGAAGAAACAAAACTGATCAGGTGAAGAAACAAAATAGGTCAGGCGAGGAAAACAAAATAGATCAGGCGAAGAAACAAAATAGATCAGGCGAGGAAAACAAAATAGATCAGGTGAAGAAACAAAATAGATCAGGTGAGGAAACAAAATAGATCAGGCGAGGAAAACAAAATAGATCAGAAGAGGAAACAAATTATATAACGTGAGGAAACAAAATAGATCAGAAGAGGAAACAAAATAGATCAGGCGAGGAAAACAAAATAGATCAGAAGAGGAAAACAAAATAGATCAGAAGAGGAAAACAAAATAGATTATGTGAGGAAACTGAATAGATCAGAAGAGGAAACAAAATAGATCAGACGAGGAAAACAAAATAGATCAGGTGAAGAAACAAAATAGATCAGGTGAGGAAACAAAATAGATCAGGCGAGGAAAACAAAATAGATCAGGTGAAGAAACAAAATAGATCAGAAGAGGAAACAAAATAGATCAGGCGAGGAAAACAAAATAGATCAGGTCAAGAAACAAATTAGATCAGGTGAGGAAACAAAATAGATCAGAAGAGGAAACAAATTAGATCAGGTGAGGAAACAAAATAGATCAGGCGAGGAAAACAAAATAGATCAGGTGAAGAAACAAAACTGATCAGGTGAAGAAACAAAATAGGTCAGGCGAGGAAAACAAAATAGATCAGGCGAAGAAACAAAATAGATCAGGCGAGGAAAACAAAATAGATCAGGTGAAGAAACAAAATAGATCAGGTGAGGAAACAAAATAGATCAGGCGAGGAAAACAAAATAGATCAGAAGAGGAAACAAATTATATAACGTGAGGAAACAAAATAGATCAGAAGAGGAAACAAAATAGATCAGGCGAGGAAAACAAAATAGATCAGAAGAGGAAAACAAAATAGATCAGAAGAGGAAAACAAAATAGATTATGTGAGGAAACTGAATAGATCAGAAGAGGAAACAAAATAGATCAGACGAGGAAAACAAAATAGATCAGGTGAAGAAACAAAATAGATCAGGTGAGGAAACAAAATTGATCAGGCGAGGAAAACGAAATAGATCAGGTGAGGAAACAAAATAGATCAGGTGAGGAAAACAAAATAGATCAGGTGAGGAAACAAAATAGATCAGGAGAGGAGACAAAATATCAATATTCTTCTAAAAGAAGAGAACGTACAATGCTCCCCTTTTGCCTAAAAGAGTTTTCGCAGTTTAATCCTAATTGTCTCGACAATCTTATGTAAGCGTCAATCATCTATAATCAAGTCTCAATACATACATAATGGTGTATTCGCCCAGATTACTGCCCACGCTTAGAATATACCCGTGTTCAAAATAATATATAATAAATATACGCGTGAAAAATGTTCACGGCTTTCCCATTTTAATTTTCCGATGAATCATAATTCTTTAGTTAATGATTAAATAAATTCATGGTGAGACCCACGACCATAAAATAACCCTGAAGATTACCCTATTGTATCATTAAATATTTGAGTTAATAACTTTGACAAAATATTGCAATAAAAATCATATGAATGCAGGTCCATATTGAAAGAAGTAAGAGGATATAAAGAAAAGTTTCAAAATTGAGAGAGCTTACGACCATATCAGGTTGAGACACCTTTTCTCGTACAATCACCGAAATTAAGTAACGTTGAGCCTGATTAGTAGCTTGATGGGTGACCGTTTGGGAATACCAGGTGCTGTAAGCTTGGGTGTGCTGGTGGTGTAATGGATAAGAATTGGAGAACTGAGTTCCAGTTTCATTCGGGTTTGTTTTATTCACTTACTTGCGAATGTGTTAATTAGTAGGACCGGTATCAGTAAATCATTATCTCAAAAAATTCTTAATATCTAAAAATATTTTCTGGCTTTAAATAACCTGCAATAGGTTGATAAACCGTAAAAAACAAATCAATTAAAATTGAAATTTTTAAAATTTTTTTACTAAAGTAGATGTTACACGCCCTTTCGCCTTCTTTTTCTTTCTTTTTCATTGAAACCAAGTAGAGTCTCTGATATATCTTTTTTCTTTCGGCACTCGTCGCAATCAAAATGGAATATTCCATTATTTATCTGAGGGTAACAGCAGGGCGTAACACATGCGCCAACTACAGTCCTAACAAATGCAGAGACAAACAGAATTATAATATGACTAGTGTAGCCCTGCCGTCAAAATGACGGCAATTGTTAGACAGTTTTAATAGTGAAATCCAATGAAAAAAATCTTGAAACAATGTTTTGAGATTCAATAAAGCGGAGATAAAATGGAGGCCAATTTATATCCGTTGCCTTTATAATTTTCGACGTTCAATGGTATTTATGGTTCATTGATTACACCTCGTATTATAGAAATCGTTTTTTGCTCAATATCTTTTCATGTTAAAAATGTATGTGTTTAATATAACAGTGAAAAGTAAATAGATATTTCCATTTCTCTTTCGAAAATAAATTAGCAACAGAATGGCAAAAACGGTGACAACAAAGCTTATTTCATGAGCAAGACGATCAATTAATAGACAAAGGTGTTCGAGTGCCTCACATGAAAGCCTTGAACAAATAAGACTGCAATCTAAGAAACATAAGAACTGATTAATTAAAAGGTTAATTGAACTAGACAACTAATTTTGTATAAATGTAGACAAATATTTTATTTGCATATATTATTAAAACGACGAAGGGAAAGTAATCCTTCATAAATTTACTAACTTTAGTTGATTTACCTCTCTTCCATCTACAGATGGGACTGGAAATATATAAATAAATACACATTGATAATTATTATATGGTTTCAAATTTAAAAACGTAAAGTTTCTTAAAGTAAAAAAAAATCTTAAGAGTCACTAAACACAAAATAATTAGAGCTAAATTTACAAAGAGAAAACATTACTTATTTTAAGTTGCATTATTCTCCTTGAAGATCAAATAAAACGTATTTGCAAATATCGCTCTTGTTCCAAGTCATTTTTATAACTATGTTGCCAATACTCAGGTCAGGCGTAACCAATTTGCTCGAATTTGTGTCACAACCAATCAGAGACGAGAAATAACGAACGCCATTTCAAAACACAACCAATTAATAAAGCCAAAAACATACGTATTCCAGCCAAAAACCTCTCATTGAAATTTTTTTGTATTACTATATCAAAAATTAATAGTAAGTGATTCTAAAATAGAGTCCTTGACATGACGATAGACTACATCTGGCAGTTAGGCCTCTGATTGGGAGACTGGGGTTTTGAGGAACGTGGAACCACCTCTTAATTGATGTTGTTCCCAGAAACAGCCTGACCCGGAGTCCAAGTTAATAGTGACCCCCCACCAAACAAAAACAAAACACTATGAAAGTATAAAAATACATATTTATAGTAAAAATTACCAGCAGTACATTTTATCTGTAGTTGAAGGTGGGCAATTGTGTTCAGAATATTTAGATTTTGACATTAAATAACCCATATAGGTGTTGATATGCCGCTAATCAAAATCAACCAACTCTTTTATGAAAGAACTCTTTTATGACATTAATTCATAAAATATCCTACAATTTTTTAAAGAAATCAAACTGTATTCCAAAATATAACTTCAACAAACCTACAACATATGCATAAAAGCTGAGCATCTTCTACCATGTATTTAATTGTGAAAATAGAATAACATGTATCATATTTTTATTACTTCAAAGCTCCCAAGAAAATTAGATTTCGGCATAAAATGACCCATAAGGAGTTAATATGCCGTTATATAATCAAAAAAAAGAAATTCTAAAATAAATGGTAGCGAAGGGAAGATACTTGTTACAGCCAGTATTTAGCCACAAACAACCTACGGCAGTCGTTCAGAAAATGAAAAAGCGAAATGAATATTTTTAACGATGAAGGTTTTCACTGAATTAAAAATTAATAATAAATTAATATATTTGTTATAGCCAGTATTTAGCCACAAACAATTTTTTACCGTCGTTTAGAGAAGACGGAAAAGGCAGAGGGAAATTAATGTATTTCACTAAGATTGTTATTCTCATCCTTTTTAACTTATCAATGTCTAAATAAGTATCAAATATATACATGATACATTTTTTTATTATTAAAAGATATGAATGACTTTGTGTTTTATTTGTAAACAGGTAAAGATATTCTGTTGACTTTGCACATTCCTGCTGTTAGGTAATAGAGAATTTATCGTCTCAGAGTGTTAGGAATGATCTCATTAATTCCTGACCACTAGCATTTCATTTCTTCCGTATTTTAAATGCTCAATTTAAACATTTCAAGTTAAAATCGAACACTTCAGTGCTTAATCATCCATTTAGTTTCTTAATACAGAAAATGAGTATAGCAAAGTAGGATTAGTGGTAAAGTGAGTGGGTAGAGATAAGAAAATCAAAACTTCACTTACATCTGTCAGGTTCAAATGTAGTTGACCTTAAAATACAACCATGATTCGGCTTTCAATATTTTTTTACCTTCTCATCGGAATTTGCCGTGTCTTTGTTTATGTAATCGTTAAAGTGAATGAAAGTTTTGAAATATCACAAGTTATAATAAACAGCTTTGTTGAAAGTAACCATCATAGGGAAACTAATGAAGTGTTCATACTAATAATTTTCAATTCTTGTCTCAATCAAAAAGATGGAGGTTGAACAAATGATTTAATCCATAATTACTAATATAAATAAAGAATTCAAAAATGGCGCATAGATTTGTAAGGTAAAGTGCGCGTCTGTCAGTTTGTCATTGGCGATTATTCACCTTTTTTTCTATTCGTAACGAACCATTATAACGCTATTCATAATTTGTTGTCTACTTTCAAACTGTAGGAAGTGACTTCAAGTTGAATACGATGCTGTAAATAGAATTGCTTTGTCGTAAATGAGAGTGAATTAATATGATACTTATGAAGCACATGTTTGCCCTTCTGTCAGTGAAATTCTTTTTCATTATTTTTTGTCGTTTTTTATTTATAATTTCAAAATAGAAACGCAATAAAGAGGACAAATCAATTTTCGTTTCCTCTAATGTTTTGCACTTATTTTCTCAATGTTAAATTTTTGTAAATACGGATGCTAAACGTCAGATAATAAGAGCTGTAACTAGCAAAGTTAAAATTTATTGATAATTTTTCTTACATTTCCCCGACAAGCGTCTTCGTAACTTAAACTATAAAGCCAAAGTACCTAAAATTCAATAAAATATTAGGTTTCTTAGATTATTTCCCTAAGTTTTTTAAGATTACTGGGTAGTTAAATAAGGTGTTCACGTTATATTCGTCATCTAATTGTTACAGTTATGACCCATTACAATAAATTCCCAAACGTAAATCTATCGAGAAAGTTGTCAGTACATCATAAAAACAACCATCTCTGTGTTTGAAATGCTTTTCTGCAATATTTAAAACTAAAAGTAATATTTTTTAAAGACGAATTAATTAAACTTTAAGTCAGCTAACTTTCCTCAAATAAAATTTCAGAAAAGTATATTTTATTTTCAGAAAAGTATATTTTATTTTTGAAAGATTGAATAATAAGAATTACGCTGTGTTGACAGATTTGTCAGTATAGACGATTTTAGCGTTTTTACAGATAAAAAATCATTCCAATCAATTAAATTCAGTTTGAATTCAGTTTGAAATACAGCGAAGTATTTTGCTTATTAAAAATATTAAATTTATTATATTAGCTTGAAATTAAAGCTAAAATGAAGGCTTTAAGAAAGATATTTCGTTTTAAAAATGTCTTTTAAACTTTAGGTATCGCTTTTCTTTGGGACACTTATTTATAAAGCATCAGGAACACTACCGTAAAATTAATAGCTCTTTTATTCATGTTTGAATTATCAAGATTAGCATAAGCAAATAAATGTTGGTCACATGTAATCGACTAAGAATATAGACACTTTTGATAGCGTTCTTATCTAACTTCAGACTTGATTGTGGAAACAGATAATCGAAGAAACAAGATCAACGACTTTTCTGATGCGGTGCAGTCAAGTGCAGTTCAATGAAAAAGAAAAAGAAAAAAGGTTGACTACGTGTAGAAATCCATTCAAAATATAAGTAGAATAAAAGCTCTTTTTAAATATCGACCGATTTCCTCTTTCCTACCTTTAGGAATGCATGGTTTCAGCTCTGTGACGAGATTTTAGAAGAATGCGAACATGATGCCTGTTCTTCGCAGATCATTGTGACACACGGGGCAGCAGCGACCGTTTGAAGGGCACTGATCTGCTTCCCCATATACTAACCAACCATGTTAACCCAACATGAGAAGAGCGCTCCGGATTGTTAGTCAGCTGATATTACCCGACCTTCCGCTACTTGTCTCTTCCACCTCTCCTTGCTCTCCGCTTCCTAACTCTGCTAGCCATCGTCCCTCCCGTACCCCAGCCCTACCTCTTTTGCAAAGCCTGTTTGAGTGAATTTGAGTGTGAGTGCAGAGTGTGAGTGGTTCAGTTTCCTTGGCAACGAATCATTCGATTAAAGCAGCTCAACTCAAGCGGAATCCGCCAAGCGGACGAGACGGCTTCTCAAGGGTTAACGAAAGAAGGAAGAAGAAAAGATAAAGATTACATGACGAGACATTTCCTTGTCGCTTCTGCTGCCGATGCTGATGATAAGAAGAAGAGCAAGAACACGAGGAAAATACCGGTGACGACCATGATGATGACGATAAGCGAGAATGAATCAAGAAACTTCGATGATTAAAAAACAAACAAACAAAAAAAACAACAAAAAACACAATAATAATAATAATAATCAGCAGCAGAAACATGATCATCATCATCGATAAAAATTCTAAACGTTGTCATAATAATAATCATATAAATGATGATGATGCCATTAAAGAAGGAATAATTAAAAGTAGAAATATTACTATAACTGCTACTACTACTATTACTACTACTACAAATAATAATAATAAAACTGCATTAATAAAATAAATAATAATAATAATAATAATAATAATAATAACAACAGGTGTTCTCTGTCGGAGGTCGTACGAGAGAGAGAATCCATAATCCGATTGACAACGAAAATCGTGCGAAAGAAGTTGCTACTGATACTACTACTACTACTACTACTACTACTACTACTACTACTAATAATAATAATAATAATAATAGAAATACAATAATAATAGGTTTCCGATAAGATTTATTGAAGGGATTCCTGGTAGCCCAAGCCTTAAAGAAATACAAAGAATTGTACTCACAAGTACAGCTCACACCTTACGAAGGACTTTATCTATGTTTTTTTTTTTAAATGCTCAGTGGAAAATGTAATGATGTCATTTCTGGCTTTAGATCTCTGGTTGGGACCCGGAAAGAAACGAGTATACACCAGAAATCAAAGGAATTGAAATAATAATAATAATATAAATACAAACAATTGTACTCACACGTATGGCTCACACATTACGAAGAGGGTTTATCCATGTAAAATGTGTATGAACATTGTTTTTTTTTTTTTTTTATTGTACAAAAGTGCTCAGTGGAAAATGTAATGAAGCCATTTCTGATCTTAGATCTCTGGTGGGGGACCGGGAGGAAATGTGTATCCAACAAAAATCAAAGGAAATAATAATAATAGTAATAATAATAATAACAGGTGTTCTCTGTCTGAGGCCGTACGAGAGAGAGAATTCATAATTCGATTGAAAACGAAAATTGTGTGAAAGAAGATAATAATAATAATAATAATACCTTAAATAAATACAAAGAATTGTACTCACAAGTACAGCCCACGCCTTACAAAGGGCTTTATGTAAAATATGTGCGACATTTTTTTCAAAATTGCTCAGTGGAAAATTTCTGAATTTAGATCTCTGGTCAGGACCCAGAAAGAAGAGTACACACCAGAAACCAAAGGAAATAAAATAACAACAACAACAACAACAACAATAATAATAATAATAATAATCAATCTGGGTGTTACGGTGGATATCTTAAAATTCGAATCTTAAGAACATAAACATGCAGATGACACGGTGTTGATAGGAAGGAGAGAAAGGAAAATACAGGAACTCCTACAGAAGGTAGTGGGGTAAAGCAAGAAGAAAGTAAGAAACATCAACTGTATGATGATAGAATATATGATTGTTCAGTAAACGGAACAACCCAAGATAGAAACGACGAATTGGAGACACCAATGTACAAACATTTAAATATCTAGGAGGTGTTTTAACAGATGACAGCGGAATCAGAGAACGAAAGATGCCCTTTAAAATCTAAGCAAAGTATTAAGAAACAGGAACATGTCATTAGAAACAAAGAAAAGAGTTATGTTATATAATATCAGTCCTCCTATATACTTGTGAATTCTAGACAATATCTTCTCAGGTGAAGAAAAGATTTAAGACAACAAAAAGGAGGTTCTACAAAAGAATGCTGAGAATACCATCGACGGAACAACGGCAAAGTTTTGGGAAAAACAGAAACAGCAAAGCCACTTATATTTTAGAATCAGAAAAAGACAGTTGAAATTTCTAAGGCAGCTAATGAGGAAAGAGGGCTTGGAAAATTTGGCACTCATAGGACATTGAATATAAGAAGGACAGAGGAAAGCAGCGGAGAAAGTATGTTGGTTGCTTGATTTTGTTTATCGGCATATCAACACTTCTATGAGTTATTTGATGCCGAAATATTTTATACATAATTTTATGCCTTCAACTACAGATATTTTGTTCATAATTTTAAACCTACAGAGTAAAGGTATGTTTTTTTGGATACATATTTTGTAGATCATAAAATGTATTGTTTGTAATTTTACTATAAAAATGTATTTTTATATATTTTTAGTGTTTAATTGATTTTCATTTTGCTATAAAAACGTATTGTTGGTCATTTTATTATAAAAATGTACTGTTTGGCAGGGGGGTTCACTATTGGTCTATAGTACGAAACATAACAGGTGCTACCACCCTGGAACTGGAAACAACATCAATTAAGTGATAGTTTCACGCTTCTTAAAACTTCTAATCTCCCGATCAGAGGCCTTGCTGCCGGATGAAGTTTATCGTCATACCCAGGACGAGCGAATAACTTATCTAAAGAAATTTTTGTGAATGGTTGTCAGAAAAAGAATTAAAAGAGAGTGCAAAAAGATAAACATAGCTAAGAGTTGCAAAGCAGAGGAAATTGTGGAGGCTCATGATCATCCACGCATTGACGAGACATGACAGATAGAAAAAGGATACTTGTACCCCAGCGTCTCTTTGTTGGCGTGCTACTCAATCTTTTTCTTTAGCTGCATTGTATGTTCTTCGCCAGGGCTGTATATAGTTTTTTATTATTTTCAGAGTTTTCCTTCTAATAGAGCGGTTGACACACAAGGCCATAGAACCCAGTCTGCCTACGATTTATCCGTAGCTGGGAAAGGTGAGTTGGATTCATACCTTTCCCAAGGGTATAATAATAATAATAATAATAATAATAATAATAATAATAATAATAATAATAATGATAATGGAATGGAAATACAATAATCATAAATTAATGATTATGATAAAAATTTCAATAATAAAAGTGATGAGTTATTGAGGAAACTCGTTACAGTGTAAGCCACAACGTACGACTGACATGAACCCTCAAAGAGAAAAAGAGAAATAATAATAATAATAATAATAATAATAATAATAATAATAATAACAACAACAACAACAACAATAATAATAAAAAAGAACAGCAACGACATCACAATTGTAATAGAGTAACTATGATTGCAATTAAGGTGACGGCGATGATGATGATGATGATGATGATGATGATGACGATGATGACGACGATGATTATATCAGTTAAGACAAAAAAACAATTTTTATTTTAATTATGATGAAAATATGAAATGTTTACACTCTTCTCAAATAAAATGGAAAACAAGTAAAAATAGTTATAATTGAAATTTTATTCTCTTTAATAAATCCTTTTCTTTAAATCTGAATCCGCACCCACAAAATAATAATAATAATAATAATAATAATAATAATAATCGACATGCAAAGAGAATATTCAAAAGAAGAAAGAAAAGAAATATAAGATTCTGATAGGATACCAAATGGAATAAAATGAAGGAAAAATCGGTCATTGCTTTTGGAAGGCTATGGGTTCTTCCGCCCACTTCATCAACTGTTGAAATGGAACGATTAAAAGACAGTTAAAGCAAATTTCGGTTAACTGGTCGCGGTCAAAGGTCGATTCGTCAGAAAGCGAAATTTTACAAGAGGAAATAAAAATGAAAAGAAAGAAAGAAAGAAAAAAGAAGTCAAGTGGAAGAATCACTTGAGGAATTTAGGGTGGACGTAGATTATCGATCCGACTGCAAGTTGAAAAGAAAGAAAAGAGAAGCATGGGGGAGATGTAGACGGAGGAAGTGGAGGGCAAGATGAAAAATTAAAGGGATGATGATGGTAATGATGGTGATGATGGAAAGAGAAGCTAATTTAGTATGAGAAAGAAAGAAAAATAAAGGAGTGGCAAGGCGGAGGAAAAAAGAGTAGGAGAAACGAGGTAAGGAGGAGGGAGAAGAAGTATAAAAAAAAAAGTGAGTGCAAAGGTCATCACAAGTCCAGCAATCAATTAAGGTCGTAGAAGCACCCTATGTACTGCAGCCGCCACAGTAGTAGTGTGTCTAAGGCAAGATAGATTTGACGGAGCTCATCCCTCTTCAGACTGGTTTTGAATTAAGAGTTGTCCTTCTACTAAACTGGTTGCCCCATCAAGTGAGTCCAGTCTAGCCTGCTATTTAACCCATAGGTAGAGGAACATTTTTCAAGCCCTTTTCAAGTGAAGTGAACGAAGCAGAATCGAACAAAATTTGAACTCGCTTCGACGAATTCACTTTCCGCGAAGATAATCGTGACATGCATCCAGTATAACATGTCCAGAAATATTTTATTGCTGTTTAATTTTAAATAGGCAAAGATAAATTTAATCGCCATGATTTTGCATAAACCCTTTCATCGAGATGGTCTCAGTCGATTCAATATTTCTCATATTGAATCTCTCGTTATTTAACAGCTGTAGCGATACAAATCCAGAAGAACGTGTACCTGTGATTTATAGACGACGCAATGGCGTTCGACAAAGTACGTTACAAAGATCTGTTGGAACTGCTCAGCAACTTTGGTATAGTCGGGAAAGATATTAGAATAATCAAGAATCTATACTGGCAGCAAACGGAATGCATTCGGATAGAGAATGAGTTCAGCAGATATACAAAAATAGAAAGGGGCGTAAGGCAATGATGTGTCTTCTCACCGGACTTATTCAGCCTATACAGCGAGGCAATTCTGAGAGAAATGGAAATCCTATCGGGATTCATCATTGATGGCCACAATCTTAACAACACAAGATACGTAGATGACACAGTACTGATATGAGACACAGTATTGATAGGAGACACGGAAAAGAAACTACAAAACGTCCTACAGAAGGTAGCAAAGGATAGAGAGAAGAAGGGACTAACCATAAACTACAAGAAGACAGAATGCATGTTCATCATTAAAAGGATGAGCCCGAAATGCAGTTTACAGGTCGGAGACACTAAAATCAAGCAGGCGCGGAAATTTAAATATCTGGGAAGTGTTCTGACAGAGGACGGTAAATGCAACGCTGAGATCCGAAGACGTATTGGGATGGCCAAAGACGCATTCCAAAAGCTAGACATCGTATTACGAGACAAGAGGATTTCGTTGGTAACAAAGAAAAGAGTACCGAACTGCGACGTGACATCTGTCCTCTTTTACGGCAGCGAATGTTGGACGATCTTCGCAAAAATGAAGCGGCAACGGAGATATGGTTCTACAGAAGGATGCTAAGGATATCATAGACCGATCGTGTGAGCAACGATGAGGTTTTGGAGAGGATGCAAATAAAGAGGAAACATATTTAACATCAGGAAGAGGTAGCTGAAATTTCTGGGACACATAATGAAAAAGGAGAGCTTGCAGAATCTGATACTGACAGGTCGAATAGAGGTAAAGAGAGACAAGGGAAAGCAACGCGTGGCGTACTTAAGTGCGTAGGTATGCAGAAAATAGAAAAGAACACGTTGGGTGCATAATCCGGGGTTCCTTAGTATTTTTTGTTTTTATTTTTAAGAAGACAGTGCTCCATACAGAAGTAGAGCTTATATTATAATAATATTTTTTGTTTAAAAATATGATTCCTTCGCTACATAAGAGTTCTCATGTTTCAAAAACGAGAGCCGAAAAATCCAAATAATTACTAAAATTAAGGTGGATTGTGGTGTTTAGTCCCGTTTCATCTTCAAGCGAAATTTTAGGAATAAGCTATCTGTCGGTTTACGTGTATTTTTTAGGCCCGGTCTGTTACAGAATTCGTTATTGTGGGAGTGGCTAGACTATTTTCTTTCGTTAAGTGGTCAGAAAGTTAATTCTTATCAATAGATTCATCATCTTCTAAGAGGTTTTGGTAAGGTTGAGTAGGGTATCTATTTCAAGGCTATTATGCGACATTGAAATACGAAGGCGCATTGGGATAGCGAAAGACGCCTTCCAAAAGCTAAGCAAGGTTTTGAGAAAGAAAAAATCGTTAGAAACAAAGAGTGCTGAACTGCTATGTAATATCAATCCACCTATATGCCAGTCAATGCTGGACAATCTCTTCACAGGCGAAGAAGAGACTTGAGACAACAGAATTGTGGTCCTAAAGAAAGATGCTGAGAATAACATGCACCTGAACATGTGAGCGACGAAGAAGTTTTAGAGAAAATGGAAACAAAAAGGATTATCATCAGGAAGAGACGGTTGAAATTGCTAGGGGTCATAATGAAAGAAAGAGGGCTTGGAAAATTTGATACTCACAGGACCGATTAAAGGCGAAAGCGGGAAAGGAAAACAACCTATAAACTATCGGGCGAAGTTAAGTAAATGGATGACGAAAGGTTTAGGAGAGATAATAGAACAACAACATTTATTAAAAATTACAAAAGATAGGAAATTGTTTAGAGCCATGATCACCAATATCCTGAAAGGACATGACACAGTGAAGAAGAACTATTACATTCAAAAAATTTTCTTTTTACTTTCTGTATTTTGCAATGGTTTATAAAAGAGCTTCTGTAGTTGATTGATTGTCCAAGTATAAATGAGCTAAATGTCAAAGAAGTTTCTAATACTAGAATTTTCTGCAACACTGTGACACGTATTGGAATCCTTTAGTATTGTTGAAGTTAATCGCTAACATTTTTCTTGAGATTTACAAACTCTACGTTTCATTCAATTTCACAAACCAATTGATGAAATTTGAATAAGCTGATTTGTTTGGAAAAATACTTTGACAAAACCCAAGTTCGCAGTTTAATAATTTCTTTAATTTAATTTTACAGGACTTCATAGTTAAGAATATTTTTTAAGAAAATTTCTTTTTTTTTAGCGAAGAATAAATTCTTAGGATTTCTTACTCTTGAGCATGCAACATACAACTGGCCATGTGTAAATATTTCTTTCTGGAGGCAAATTCCAACTTTGTGAAGCCATGTGATATTTTTATAGTTCTTGCAAACGCGAGTTGAACTGGAAACTGGATTCTTGTATATAAAAACTTAAAAGATATGCAACAAACAATATTACATTTTTATTAAATAAGTATTTGTTATTTTATTCATTAAATTGTTTCTAAAGTAGTGGGAGCATTTTGTATGTTAAATAATAAAACCTTTAAATTTTCCAAAAACATTAATGAAAATTTATTGAACTATGCTACATACCCTAGTAAAAGCAATTGCACGTTGTATCCCCATTACTTGTTTGTATTTCTCCCCAAAATTTGGTTTCGATCGGTCAGTTTATAGCTATTTTAGAAGGTGTGACGGTCGGACGGACGGAGTAACAGAAGTTACAGAATTTTATATATAGATTTCTCTAATATTTTCGAAAGATGGCGTTGAAAACTTTTGCATCAACTTAATAATTTGACTAAGAATCGCGTATACGTTTAGCTGATAGAATAAAATTATTCATCAAACAACAACTGTTTGGTCAATGAATGCCGAAGGAAGTGTTAATCTAAACATTGCCGTTACCAATACAAATCAAAGTTACCTTCTCCCAAAATAAAGCATGCTTCATTTTCTGGAATGATATGCTTATTATTGTATTGTTGTCAGAGAAAATAAAGATGGAATCAAATGCATATCAAATCTATAACTTCGTGCGCCAAATTTACTCATCCGAATGTTTCTTATCTGCAAATTTCTTTGACGTAGATTTTTTTAAAAGGCCGTTTAAAGTCCGTTCATGCATGCGTGCATAGCTTAGTAGGTACTGGTGCGGAAAGTTGGATTAGAGGTTCGCACAAATACCTTTGGAAAAGGATGTATCCATCTCTCACCCACCCTGCTAGAGGTTAATATGTGGACCTAGTTGCCAGTCTAGTAGCACGCTTAAATTTATGTAGTAGGCGCATCAGAGCAAAAAGCTTGTCAGAGAAGTTGCCATTAAAATATTTGTAGAAACAACAGAGGGAAGCCACGTTTTGGGGACGCATCATGCCCCGGATAATGACCCAGCCTCCTCCCCAAGGAGAAGTATTACCTGGGGTTAAACATCAGAGAATGATGGCTGTTCAAATCATATATACTAATTACAAACGTTATTTTAGTGCATACATGTGTTGTGGACATCTTCTTTTTCTAAGTGACGTATCTCTTCAGGACGTTGGCGATCATGGCTCTCCACAATTTCCTGTCCTTTGTAATTCTTAGTAATGTTTTTCTTGTCATTCCTAAACCCTGTCCTTTTTTAACATTGAAATTAATGTCCACCGGCTTAGAAAGAAAATGTTAACATCGACAAGGATCGAATTTGCATTTCCTTTATCGTTAAAAACCACCTTTATACCAGGCGTGCTTTAACCGCCCGGTAAAAGCGGTCTCAATAGCAATTACACTTTTATATTATGGATATGTCTCATTGAAACTTTATCCTCATCTGCTAATTATATTTTCCTATCATGTAACGTAAACAAAATCATTTAAGCAATTAAGAGATTTTAATTTGGAAACACCCGCCCACACATATTTACATATACACACACACACACACACATTTACACACACACAGTGCGTGTGTGTGTTTTTGTGTGTATGGGTGTGTGTATTGGGTTTATGTATACACTTATTTTATCTGGAGGCACACACTTATAAGCAGAAATATGCAAATGGTTATATAACGATTTACTTCGATAAATAAATATATTAATGAAAATTAGAAAACTTTATACAAAGATAAAATATTTATAAAACAGAAATATTTAGAATGCGCGAGTCACACAAGAACATATTTGCTTGTAGCTACTGAACGAATTGACCCTGCCATGAGGGCACAAGATATGTGCCACCAGGTGGCGCACGAGAGTGAGAAAGAGGGAGGGAGGGAGGGAGAGCGAGAGAGAGAGAGAGAGAGCGAGAGAGAGAGAGAGAAAGAGGTGGGGGGAGACTGTTCTTGAATGGGTGAGTAACTGAGGAGACTGAGGAAATTGTGGGTGGTTGACATTCCCCTTGTTATTGAATTAACAAGTACCATTCCCAAGAGATGCTGCTGCATCGCCATATTAACTGAAGAGACACTCCAGAACGAAACTCGTAGAAGCAACTTCCGCCGTGACGCATCCCAAAGAAGTAGAAGGCGACGGTGAAAAAAAGAAAAAGTAATTTTAACAATAGCGAATGAACGTAAAGAAAGAAAAACAGAGGCAGAAAATAAGAAAAATGGGCGAATGAAAAAAAAAAAAAAAAAAAAAAAAAAAAAAAGGGAAAAGAAAAACAACAAAACATACAGTTACCAGCACCGACATTTTGGATTTAATTTTCTTTTTAAAGATACAATTGTTTGTATTACAATTTTGTATTAAAAAAAAAAAAAAAAAAAAAAAAAAAAAAAAAGAAAAACAACAAAACATACAGTTACCAGCACCGACATTTTGGATTTAATTTTCTTTTTAAAGATACAATTGTTTGTATTACAATTTTGTATTAAAAAAAAACAAAAAAAAAAACACCAACACCACCACCACCACCACCACAACAACAACAAAAAAAAAAAAAAAAAAAACGTTTTGTTAAAGGCTTGTAGATGGGGGGGGACTTCCTTCGTACGTACATGCACATGTTTTTCTTCATCCGTATATGCATAACAATGAAGATTACAGATTAGCAGACACCCAAACAGTCAATCTTCTGCAACATTAGTCTAATATTCACATGGATTATAAGTATGTATATATTATACACTATTATTAATTCAATACAAGGCCTAAGAGCCACTCAAGGTAGAAAGTTACTAAATGAGATTTTTTGGAAGTAATAGGAGGTAACAATGCAGATTATGAGAATATATAGAATAGATAACTGTTGACCCTGCTTTTGAAGCGGTTTAGATTGTAGTGATCAGAAAAGCATCTTTTGGGACTCTGTTCCCCCAAAGCAGAAGTTCTTGGGAGGAATTTTCGAATGGAACTTCCTTTCTACTAATAGTATATGAAAGCAATTAGTACGGTTCAAATTAGTATGGCAGTTAGCTGTAAAAGTCCGAACAGGTGAATGGTATTCACTGACCGAACAACCAGTGCTAGTATTGGTTGGAATTTATAAAATCTTTCTCTTAAAACAATTTTAGGAAAATAGGTTTCTCAAGTCCACTCATTTTTCGCTCTTTCCAATAATGATAGGAGTTTCCTTCCTAACCTTTTATTTGAAGTCGTGTGGAATGTCAACATCTGGATTATGTCAATGAGCTCCATAATTAAACATATCACCCGAACTTTGATTAATAGAGCGCGTGGCGGAATTAAACCGGAAACAGGACTAATGTGGTTTTGTCAAAGACACTGGAACAATAAATGTTATATTTATTATCAGAATGATATCGGCGAGAGCAATACAAATGCAGAAGGAGTTATGCTTCATACACTACGCAAAAACATGATAAAGTACGGTACAAAGATCTATTTGAACAGCTAGGAAAACTTTATTTGAGAAAGATGCGTTTCCGGTTCCTTCTAAAGTCGACTTCAGTTCTATACTCCTAACACTTGTCCTTCCCTCTGCTAATATAACTCCACCCTGTAACAGTCTACTTTGAGTGGCTCTTGGTCGTGTGTTAGGTTAATATTAGTAAAAAAAAAAATCAGAACTGATATGGGAGTAACCCACCTACTTACAAATAAAAAATAAATTGTTTAGTCACCCAAAAATAGAAAGATACATAAGACAAGGACGTGTCTTCTCAACTGATTTATTGAACATTTTTAGTGAGGCAATACGAGGTTAATTAATTCATTCGTTTTTACGATTTTTCAACCCTTTTTGGGTTATTTAAAGCAGAAACATATTCTGGATTGTAAAAAAATTTGAAATAGTGTGGAATGTCAACATCTTCATTCTATCATTATTTTCTGTTCGAATTAAAGGAGCAATCCATTTTATTTGTTACCGCTGTTGAAAGTCCTCAAGTGGTTCCTGTTATTTGGTAAAGTTCTTTATGATTCTGTTGTGCCAGTTCACAATGTTCGAAGAAATTGGTCCTCGCTAAAACCTACAGACTTCCTTCGCTCAAACCAGTAATCTGAAAAAGTGAGGAGTAATGGATAGCGACACGGATTGAGGAATCGGAGAACCGAGTTCGAATTCCAGTCGAGTTCATTACATTCACTTACGTGCTAACACCCTTGGGAAAGGTATGGATCCAATTCTTCTTCTCCCAGGTATGGATAAATAGCAGGACAGACCGGATTCTACAGTCTTGGATGGCAACTGGTCTGCTACAGAAAGAAATGGCAAAAAATTGCCTCGTCAGTCATGTATCGATAAAAACATAATCGCCTAAGCGCATATCACGCATGGCACATAACTGAATCTGAAAAAGCAGTCGTATCAGCTGACAATTTAGATATTTTTGAGTGGAATGCAGAAAATTTCGATCTGACGAGGCTATTTAAATCATGTCTCGAGTTTTGAGGTTAATGTTTGGGTTTTGTAGCAATTTGCGATGTTGGGCGACGGATAAAAAGAGGAAGTATTTATTGATGTGGCAATATGTTGCTGTGAGGTTGACATAGCAAGTATACAGTTTTCTGTTGGAGAGGTATGCAATGTGCTGAAATTGATGGTATATATGTCATTACACCCCTAACCATATGCTAACCCCTAATCATATGCTGCAGTCAGGTGGACATAGCAGATATACAATTTCCTATTAGAGAGGTATGCAATTTCCTAGAGTTCTTTGATGACATATAGAGCATCCTTATGTCCCTTGTCAAAACGAAAACCAAATTGGCTCGTGAAGAGTAGGCATTCATTAAAAGATGAGAGCCTAGTTAATATAATGTTCATTAATACTTTCACTATGATGGATCCAATTGAAATACCTCTGTATATGTGAGGGTCGTGAGGATTACGTTTTTTGGTTACAAAGTGCATTAATGTACGGTTTAATTGATTTTTGTTTAGCGGCATATCAATCTCTATGGGTTATTTAATGCTGAAATCTAAATATTGGGAAGAGAATTTTATGGCTTCAACTAAATATATACTATAAATAGGTATTGTTGGTAATTTTCTTTATATGAAAATGTATTTTTATGCTTTCATAGTGTTCTGTTTTTAATTGTAGGTTCACTATTTGCCCATAGCTGGGACCCTAACAGGTGCTACCACTCCGGGTCAGGATAGACTTGGGAACAACAGCAATTAAGAGGTGGTTCCACAGTCCTCAAAACCTCTAAGCTCCGATCAGAGGACTTGCTGCCGGATGTAGTTTATCGTCATGCCCACAACTATATTAATGTACGCATAAATCACGCATTTTGAGATATGTTTCTGGATCCAAACTCCTTTTATGGAATTAAGAATCTTGAATTCAGAAAGAAGGTAAGCTATTTTCAAAAGTTCAGCGTAAATGTCAAATGATACTTTATTATACTTTAGTATTTTTTATAGTTTTCCCATTAGTAGGTTCATTTATGGTTGGAGACAAAATTTGGAATGATTTGATGTATATTGGTATATATTCTATTTCCAAGGGTATCTTTAGTTTTGTGTGGCTAGAGTTGAAATGTGACTGAAAGTGTTTTTTTTTTAGACCGAGACCCGAGACATTTCCACCGTGTTGGTTTCGATTGTATGTTATTGTGATTTTTCGCTTATCTCCATATTTCAACATATTGTCTTTGCTTCATTAATTTCGTTTCCACTTTTTCTTAGATATTGATTTCTCTAAGAATTAACCATTTTCTTTGTAAATCGTCTAGTATTCTCACTTCCATTTTCCTTCCTCTTCTGCTTGTTTCTTTCTTGTATCAATCTTTTCATTTCTGAATTGTCGTCCCACCGGAGTATTTTTTTCTTTCTAGGTATTTTTGGAATATTGTGATCTCACGTGCTTCGGTTAATGAAAATATGATGACATTATTTGATTCCTTTGTGATGTTTTGATCAAGATTTAAGGGACATCTATTCGGTTTTGATTTATTTGTTTTTTACGGTCTATCAACATTTTACAGGTTATTTAAAGCCATAAAATATTTATAGATTGGAAGAATGTTCTGAAGAATAACGCTTTGCTGATACAAGTCCTACTAATTAATTGAGGTGGGGGAAGAGGTCGATTCATACCTAATCAGAATTTGATAAACAACGAAGAAATTATAATGTGGAGAATCAAGTCTATATCATAATCAATATATAAACTGATCCTTCACTTTGTGGCCACAATAGTTTCTATATATTTATAATCCAGAGAATGTAAATAAACCTGGGTAGTTAATCAGTATTTGATTGATTAGTTTTCTACGGCTTATCCATCCTTTGCAGGTTATTTAAAATCAGGAAATATTTTTACATTGTAAGAATTTTTTGAGCTAATAATCGTTTAGTTGTAAAAAGTCTTACTAATGAACCCAAAGCTGGGGGGAGAATAGGTGGATCCATATCTAATCAGAATTTGAACAACAAACAAGAAATTCCAATGTGGATATAAAGTGGGGGTCCAATTCTATAATATAATCAATATATAAACTTATCCCTCATTTTGTGTTCATGGTAGTTTCTATACATTTGTATTGCAGAGAATGTAAGTAAATCTAAGATATGCCTGTGTAGCGAATCAGTATTGCATTGACTGATTGATTCGTTTTTTACGACTTATCAACACTTTGCAGGTTATTCAAAATCAGAAAATGTTTTTAGATTGTAGAATTTTTTAAGAAGATAATGATTTTCGGGATACAAGTCTTAGTAATTCCCCCATAGCTGGTTGGAAAAGAGGTGGCTTCATTATTCCCCCCCCTCAAGGGTATTTGCGCCTAAGTGAATATAACGAACCCAACAAGAACTGGAAGTCGGGGAGAAAAGTGTTCCAATTCCGAGCCGTTATCCATTACACCAGCAACATATCCAAGCTTACAACACCTGGTGTTCCTAAACGATCACCCATCTAGGTACTGACCAGTCTCGACGTTGCTTAACTTCGGCGATCGTACGGGAATCGGTGTTTCAACATGATGTGACCATAAGCTTAACATCGATCTTGACTACTTACTATAAAATTCTAATCCTACTTTTTCATTTTTAATTTGGATGTTATGCTCGGGCGCCTTTCATAGTTTATTTAAACGGGTGCTAGCTATTTTGCTGACTGGTGTTATCAGTTTTGTTACAAGTAATCGATGGTCAAATTCATAATAGGAGTCGTCTACTGTAACATCTGTCAAAAACTGCCATCACCACACTGGCTGCATAAATATATTGTGCAACATAGTGACAATACAATAGACAGGTTTTGGTTTCAATACTTCTTGATATTTAGCCATAGCCCTCGCCTGAAAAGACTGGTCAGGGAACCTGTTTAGATCCGATAAACCTTTGAAAAACGTCAACTAAATTAGTCACAGTAAACAGACAGACAGACCGATAGATAGATATGAAGAAGATAGATAGATAGATAGATAGATAGATAGATAGATAGATAGATAGAAGTGAAGAGAAAAGGATAGCTAGCTGGCTAGATAATGAGGATAGATGGATAGATTGAGATGAAGAGATAGATAGATAGATTGAGATGAAGAGATAGATAGATAGATAGATAGATAGATAGATAGATAGATAGATAGATACGAAGAGGAAAGGATACATAGAGGATAAGCTTTGATTGAATTTTCTTGGTGCTAATATTGCATGTCACAAGAGTATATTAATATTTCCCATAATAATTGTTATATAAATGGGACACAGCGTAAAGTGAAGACACGATACACTTCAGTTACAATGGGTGTGTGGTGAATGTTATGGTTGAGATGTGCTACTGCCACGCTCTGGCTGACTGTTTTTTTTTCTTACCGATCCCTGTATTTTTCCACCACACCCAGGAAAGTACAGTCCACTTTAGGAATCTATATCATAACGATTTCGAAATTAGAAAGATTAAGATTCGATGTTAAACATTGTCGAGAAGCATTCAAATTCATCATAGATAGATAGATAGATAGATAGATAGATAGATAGATAGATAGATAGATATGAAAAGACTGAGATAGATAGATATGAAGGGGATAGATCGATAGCTAGATATGCAGAGCGGAGGATAGATAGATAGATAGATACGTAGGTACATCGGTAAACTTATAATGCATAAAAAATCTATTTTCCACAATAAATATTTTTCGAATCTCCTTCCTTGTCAATGCACTTCATTCAACGCTTCTCCATTAATCCCAAATGGTAAAACATTATACATTGAAATTTTCAGATTAATATTCAGTTAAGAAGGCCCACATTCGTGCGTATGGAGGTATAAGCAACACAAAAACTGTACTGACGAACCGAGGCATGAAACAGTTACTCCTTAGGTCCTGGCTTTTCGTTAGATATCTTGATGAAAAAAGTTTTACATTTTGCATTCTACAAATGCTGATAGAAAGAGATTGAATGTGTGTACGCAAATTTAATGAAACGCGCTGAGATGTCTGGCGAATAATAATAATAATAATATGGTCAAAGAAACTGGTAAGCTTAAGAAATATACCGATATTTTGATTGGGGTTACCAGCATGTGGATGTTTCAGGACACTAATGTCCTAGTTGTCATTACGGCTTTGCTGTCTTTACCACTGAACATAAAGTGCTACACTGTGAAAATCGGAATAAAGACGAGTATCCCATCACTTCAGAAGTCTGCGTTGCTTAGTACTCCAAATATTCTGAGAAAGTTACTCTCTGTCTGAGGTCGATTTGATGGAGAGAACCAATAATTCAAGAATTCCGAGTGAAAAAGAAAACTGTGCGAAGAAATATAATAATAATAATAATAATAATAATAATAATAATAATAGAATCTGCGAAAAATATGATGAAACTGTCGGCCATATTATCTCAGGATGTCCGGAACTAACAAAAAAATGAATATACCCACAGACATAAGAAGACAGCGACATACGTGCACTGGAAGATATGCAAGCACAGAATCGAAACCTCTGAGAGATGGTATGAGCACCAACCAGATTCAGTTACCTAAAATAATGATGTAACTATCCTCTGGGACATATCAATTCAAACTGAGAGGGAAATAAAAGCCAACTGATCTAATATTATCATAAAAGACAAGAAATTCAGGAAGTGCATGCTTATTGACATTATTATCAATGAGAAACCCACCGATGAAAATTATCGAGAAATTTTCCAAATACAAGGACCTAGAGATCGAGATTAACAAGATGTGGGGAATGAAGACTGAGACTGTACCAATAGTAATCGCAGCTCTGGGCCTCGTAAGAAAATGAATGGATAATTTTACTAACAGTGTCCCAGGTCCCATCATCATACAAGTTGCCCAGAAGATCGCCCTACTAGGAACATCCCATATACTAAGAAAAGTGATATCAATTAAATGACAATTCTCCTATGGGGTCTAAGGACCATAATTTGAAACCGGCTCTACAGGATACAAAACAGGAAACATAACATACACAAATAATAATAACAATAATAACTCCCCGTGGCCTAGAAATATCGGGTGAAGAATAGCCATGTCTAAGTGGTAGGACGAGCTTTTAGTTTTGGTCGATACTTGTCCTAGAGGTGGTATCTTGAACAAAATTACCCCTTGGTGGTTAAGGATAAAACGAAAAAAATAAAATAGAAATATCAAAATACAAACAAAACCATATACCGGATCGGTCATCACTAGGGTAAACAAGGGCCGCGTCCTTCAGAGAGGAACAAGTCTGGGGGTCGAAAAATGTGTCACTGGAACAAACTTTTACTAACAAGGAGACACTTGGTCAACAAAACCGGATTAACTTCAACATTGGACCTGGTGACTTAATACCAAATCAATTAATAAAAAGAAAGTTATTAGAAAAATATGTTACGGGAGTTGTCGCCCTTGGTAAACTGCACTTTCTAAGATAACATATAACGTCAAACCAACCAATCACTAGCCAGAATATGTTGGCGCCAATTAGAAAAAACACTATTCTGTTTTTTTTTTTTGTTTTTTGTTTTACTCTTTTCTGCCAAGATCTGCCAGGCACAGGGCGTCAAAATCGTCTCTGATTCCACTTGCACTTTGACATGAGAGCCGCACTATATTAATACGTAAACAAACGAAACCATTCTACAACACCAAGGACTTCAGTTAAGTGAATTTATATTGTTTCATATAGCCGCAAACAGAACAATTTGTTTGCAACAAGAACTATTATTTCTATAGGATTTGTATATATGAACTTCAATAATATTCGTTTTTAACTTTCAATTTGCGTTCCGTGTTCTTCTTGTATTGATATTATTTAAGGCTTAAATCACCATAGAGAGAATCAGATTAATAATCTGATAAGAACAGACACTGCGCTTTGATTTTAGCTATAGGTCCGAGAAGCGAATGTATTTTCTTACCGCCCCACGCTGGCAGGATGTGGCACAAGGTCAGTTTAATGTGCGTGCACCCAGGCCAGGTCCCAAAATAGCCCAGCCCCCGCAACCGGCGCTTGTGCTGGCATTAGTATTATTACCAGCCCCTCTTTAGCGCAATGAGAGTGATGGGTACTGCCGAAAGTGTGTGTGTGTGCGGGGGGGGGGGGGCTCCCGAGACCGGGCAAATCTCTATAACATTTTCAATTGGGCTCATTTCGCATACAGAGGCACTACTGAGAGATGAAATGTAGTTTATCCGCCCGAAGCCAGATACTACACTTTGATCTCGGACGAAAGGCTGAGAAAATATGATGAAAGGCGATAAAAGCACCATTTTTACACGCACTGTATCGAATGATGGAAATCCGATTAAATCTATAGTTAACAATCCACTTACCCTAAATAATAACATCGTCTGCTGAATTATTTTTAAATCGTTGTTAAGATGTAAGTTCGTAAGACAGGGGTTTGGCTATAACGAAATAAATAAAGATAGGCAGATAGATAGATAGATAGATAGATAGATAGATAGATAGAAAAAAGAAGAAAAAAGAAAGATGGAAAGAAAAATAAAGGAAGTGTTTAACGTCTACGAATAGCTCATAAATAATGGACTGTTCCGTTTTGACTGCGTTGAAGAACAAAAAGCATACGCGACGTCGTTTCAGTGAGAAAATGATAATGAATGAAATATTTAAAGATTGAAGGGATGAAAGAAAAAAGTGTTTAACGTCTGTTTCAGTGAAACAGAAAATGTCTTCTTAAAATAACATTCATATTAAAATATTTTAAGCTTAGATGTAGCACGAGGCCGAGAGTTTGAGGCATCCAGCGAGGATCGAACTCAATACTCAGTCATAATTGATCTAGCGAGACAAGCTTACTAATCATTACAGAAAGTCAAAGTGCTTCAACATTCAGACTTATTGTTATTACATTATTTTGTTAAAGTTGTTAAGCTCAAATATTTAACGAAATGATGTCGGTACCTCCAAAAATTTTCAAAAAAAAAAAGATCATACCAAGATGAAAATGGTCCCAAACTTGATGAAAACAAAGTTTTATTGTTAAGAGGAAAGACCAAAGTATTTTTTGGTTGTTTTATTAATTTTTTTTAATCCTTTTTAGCACGTCCAAAATTTTGATTAAAAATATTGTTTTTCTTTTTTTTAGTTTGGGAAATTTATCGCCCTTCGTGCAGTAAAAACACATTGTTTTGAAAATTCTTGCAAAAATCAAATAAATGTTGGATTTTAATTAATTTTTCATGACTTATTTAAAAATGAGTGAAATTATTTTTGAAATATTTCTTTTTAGAAAATCTTAATAAAAATAGTTTTTACATGTTAACCCCCAACTTACTTAATTTTACCAAATTTTGAGAAATTGAAATTTCAAAATCTTCGTATTTATATTAGGTAAAAACAGGATTCCTTTGAGATTTTAAATCATCAATTTGTTTTTTGTCAAACAGAAACATCATTTACCAAAAATCTGCTCCTCATCGTAAAATAAAATAAAAATTAAATCAAACTATGACATTATTTAATTAGAAAATCTTTTAATTGCTTTTATAAATAAGATGGACACTATTGTCTTAAAAAAATTTTATTTTTCGATGATTAATGAATTTTTACAAAAATTGTTTTCATATTTTTAAAAATTTTAATTAGAAAAATTTATTGTTTTAAATCTTTTAAAATTCTGTATTAATGACAGCGATTTTGATGATGTTATTATTAAGTGAAAACTATATTTACTAATCAAAAATAGAAAAGCTTATTAAAAATTATCAAACACCAAGATTTTAAAAATAATTTTGAATGTTTTTGTATGTTATAAAAATGAAAACTCTTTCCAGTCAATTTAAATTAGTTTTGAAATCCAGAAAAAGTATTTTCGTTAATGGAAATATTAAATTTATTCTATTAGCTAGAAATTAAAACTAAAATAAAAGCTTTAAGAAAGATTTTTCACTTTTAAAAAATCATTTTAAACTTTAGGTATCGCTTTTTTTGTGGGGCTCCCTATATTAGGGAGAAATCTACGGAGATTTTATTGTCGTAGAACACGCTATGAGCTTACTCAATCATTAACTGAAGAATTAAGATTGATCAGAAAATTCAAATAGGAAAACCACTTAATTTTCCCGGGTGTTCCTAGTAATAATAATTTTTAAGGTTATTTCTTTCATTTTATGTGTTAATGGGTCCACCCCTTTTTTATACAAGTGGACTCGCCCAGTGTGTACTTGTACTGCTGCCGGTGAATACCCGGAAGTGATAGAGTGAGAGAGTGAGATTGTGAGGTAACCCTTTTGTAGGAGTCACAGTTGCGAGCACGTAGACTCAGAAGGAAGTCATACTTCGATACTGAATTTCCCAGACTGTATATATATTATTATTGCTACTAACCACATTTCTGGATCTACTAACCATATTACCAATTGTATTATTACATCAATACATTTATTTGCTATATTTCATTCCTGCGTTTGTCATTCATTTTTAGATCGGATTTCATCCCGGAATCCACAACACTATGTAATAATATTCTTGGGCACCTCAGGTGGTGTAATGGTTAACAAGCTTGTCTCGCTAGAACAATTACGACTGAGTAGTGAGTTCGATCCTCACTGGGTGCCCCTACTTTCAGCCTTGTACCACATCTAAGCTACGCTTGGAAAAAAAACTATATAATAATATTCTTGACAAATCTAAATTTCTGAACTCAACAGCCGGCAAAGGTACAACCGTTATACTAATCAAGAAAAATTATGGATAAATTGATATTCTATGCAACTGAGTTATTGAATATTCTAACTAAAAGTAAATCTACAATCCTTCTGGTAAGTGATACAAGCGCTAGCCTTCAATGCCGGGGAGAAATGATTTTCATTGCGAATCAGTATTTAAACCTGTGTTTTACCAAAATTGCCATCGTTTTTACCTGCTGAATGCCTAAATCGATATGTAAATCGATCAATGTATTGATTGACTATAATCATTTGATACAATTCTGAGGGGGATAAAGAACTGCAATCTAATCACGCAAGAACTAAACTCTATATATATATATATATATATATATATATATATATATATATATGGAAAAGTGATAGGAGATATGAGAGGAAGAGTGTAAAGAGTGACAGATAGACAGACAGACGATATAATAGATGGATAGGAACATTCGCAGGTTGATATGATCTGACAGATTGGTGTAATAAAGACAATAGGCAGCTAAACAATACAACAGGCAAATTCATATGGTCTGATATATATACTAGTTTTACCTGTGAAAACTTCACAGTTTTTCCTATTTGAAATTTTTGACGAATCTTAACTCTTTAGTTAATGAATGAATGAGATCAAAACGAATTCTACGACAGTAAAATATCCGTAGAAATTCTCGTATCGCATTGTTAAATATTTGAGCTTAACAACTTTAACAAAATATTGCAATAACAATCATAAAATATAAATGCTGGTCGTTATTTTAAAAAGTAAGGAAGTACAAATGAAAAGATTTGAAACTGTCAACATTTCTCTTTCACTGAAACAGACGTTAAACATTTCTATCTTCCTTTCTTTTTTTTTTTTTATTTTCTCAATGAAATCATGTAGTGTCTTTGATATGTACTTTATCTTCTCATGTATTCAAACAGAATAGTCGATTATTTATTAAGTGTTGGCAGGAGACTTTAAAGACTTTTTTCTATCTTTCTTTCAATGAAACCAAGTAGCATGTTTGATATGCCTTGTCTTTCCACGGAATTGACAGGGCGTACAATCGTTGCGAACTAATGAAGGACGAGACAAGCACAATTATGATAGGATATGAGGGAAAATATATATAAATGGGGGAAAAATTAGCATACCATGATGAAAAAAATACCTAAACTTAAAAAAACAAAGTTTTATCATCAAAATCTTTGTTACAGTGTAACCCGGATATAAGAGACCCGGATATAAGAGAAACCCGGATATAAGAGACTTCTTCTCCGGTCCCGACAACTCTCTTATATCCGGGTTACACTGTATTATTAAGAGGAAAGACCAAAGGATTTTTTGATTATTATATTTTTATTATATTTTTGATTATTATATATATATTATATTTTTTAATCCTTTTTAAAACATTCGAAATCTTGTTTTTGCGTCAGCCGGAGAAGGGAGACAAAGATAGGAAATTTTAGTGTCTTAGTGGTCTTAGCGCTGAAAAATACATTTATTTGAAAATTCTTGCAAGAATCAAATAATTTTCAATTTTTATGAAACTTTTAGGACTTATTTACAAATGAATTAATTTTTTTTAGAAATATTTTTAGAAAATTTTGGTGAAAATATGTTTTTACATGTGTTACTTAATTAATTCTATGAAATTTTGAGAAATTAAATTTTGAACCCTTCATGTTTAGTTAAAAGCTGAACGCCTTAGAAAATTTAAATCAATTTGTTTTGTCAATCATAAACACAATTTACCGAAAATTTGCTCTGAATCGTAAAATAAAAAAGGAAATAAAACTAAAACATTAAATTAAATTATAAAAACTTTTAATTACTCTTAGGAATAAGATATATTATGAACACTAAAAAAACAGAATTTCGATGAATAATGAATTTTGACAAGAAGTGTTTTAATTAAAAAAAAATATTAGAATAATTTATAAAGTTTTAAATCTTATAAAATTTTGTCTTAATTTGCCCCGGTTTGGTTATATTGTTATTGAGCAAAAACAATATTTACTAATCATTAATTGAAAAACCTGTTTCAGTTACCGACCCCAGTATTTTAACAATTTAATTATTTTTTGTATATGAATAAATGTTTCAGTTTTTGTAAATATGGAATTAAGTAAACCACGTGACTATAAAAGAAACACATATATAGGAAGTCGCTTGAAGTCTAGATTGATTGTTATATCTACTCTAACTTTTATTACTATTCGGATCTGCATTTCTAGTCGATCATAATTCTCTACTCTATTCACTAGACTATTTCACTATACGGATTACTATTCGAGCTAGTATTATCGAGATAGTACTATTAGTGCGTGTGTTATTTGAAGGCTCCTTACACCAGTATTGTTCAACGGCGTATTATAGTCTCTACTACAATGAGCATTACGAAAGTGACAACGAGGATTCACTGACATCACAAAAGTGGCAACGAGTGTTCGTTGAGTCACAAATATATATATATATATAAATAACTTTAAACGTTATTTTAATAGATTTGAATAGAGTCTTCGCTTATTTAAAAATAAAAATATTTTTTCGAAAGTCCTATCTGCTCAGTTTTGTATCTGAAACGTAAACAAAGCAATTTCTAAAGAGTTAATGGATTTTATTTTTTATCCGACATATTTTTATTATTTCAAAAGTTATTTTTTTTCTCACGAGAATTCCTTTCGAAAAATTGCTCGAAAAAAAAGTGAGACAAAACAGAACGTTGATTGTGAAGATTTTCGTAGCCGAGAATCAAATCACATCGGATCCCATGGTGGTTTCTCCTGCAAAGGGGGACCCGACTTCGAATCCTGACAGGCGGCGCATTTTCTTTGATAAAATATTATCGAGTGTGCAGGCCGACAGACGAATTAAATATACTGTTTAAAATAAACGGAGCGTCTACTCAGACACGGGTATCCACTAAAATTGTAGTTTGAAATAATAAAAATAAGTCAGATTAAAAATAAAATCCATTAAATCTTTATATATATATATATATATATATATATATATATATATATAAACGTACGTTTCAACCTTTATATCTTTTGCGCTGTCTTTTACATCTTTGTAAATTATCGGCAATTTCCTTTTTGGCGTCTCCTCTCTCCTAAGCTGCACCTGTTTAGCAGACTCAGCGTTTGGAGGCCAAGTAAACAAGTGGTTCTAATAGCATTTGTGCACCGAAAGGCACATTGGATGCAACCAGAATTTGGGGGGGTCAGATCCACGCCCGCTCATAACGATCAATCAGCCATACACAACGATAATGGACTTTCTGCTCTACGAAAAGGACTGCCTGAAGCTATGTGCGTTGATTTAAACTTGTAATCGTGGCTATTTATGGGAGAAATTGTTAGAGCAGAGATATTCCCGGCAGATATCAGGGCAGGCATACAGAGACTGAGCTTGTTATATTGGTAGAGAGAAATAAATAGACGTCAATATATGAGATATAATGAGGTAGTCATGCAGACAGCTTGCCATGGTCTTTTGGGTAAGAGTTGCCCAAGGCAAAGATTAATAGCTATAGACTAGAACTCAGTCGACTGTTGTCTAGAAGTACCTAATTAGTTATAAATGTCATTTATCAGATAAGCTGCAACCTATACAGTTTCTCATATCGTCAGAGAATCAGAGATACAATAAACGAGAAACCGAGTCGGATCCATTGCGAAAGATGTTGGAAAAATTCTTGGCTCCTTGTACCGCTCCAGATAGAACCTGACTACTTTTTGTCTTGTGCCATTTTCACAAGAATCGGTTCAGATCAAAAATGGTGTATTGCTGCCATGCTTGGACTGGAGTTGCTGAATCATTACTCTGCAGATTTGATAGAGTCCCAAATCGTTTATACGGCCTTGTTCAGAATGATTCATCTCCCATTCGGCAGCTGCTTTCCTCGCAGACGCAAAGTGGCAAGCCTATCCGTATTCTATAGGACAATAAAAGTATAAGATGATAACGATTGGCATTGCTTTTATATATATATATATATATATATATATATATATATATATATGAAAATTTCTCCGATTTAACCAGTAGAGAAGACAATATTTATGAATAAAAATGACAATACGAAAACTGGTAATTGCTGACATTGGACGAAACGCGTCAGCAATTACCAGTTTTCCTATTGTCATTTTTATTCATAAATATATATATGAAGAAATATAGTCTTAAGATGTGCTATATTTATGGGATAAAGTGCTCAATATCAGAGATAGAGCGTGTGTAAATATATATATATATATATATATATATATATATATATATTCACAGGGGCACCTCCGCGTGATGTAATGTTTAGCAAGCTTGTCTCGCTAAAACAGTTACAACTGAATAGTGAGTTCGATTCTCACTGGGTGCCTCATACTTTCGGCCTTGTGCTACATCTAAGCTACCCTTAGAAAATCAATATAAATCCGCCCACAGACAGCATATTTCGCTGTATCACATCTCATCAGTGTGGCTAAACATCCGATTGCTTCAAGCTGGGATAGAAACTCGACCGATTTGGCATCTGCCAGAGACTCTACCATTACGTTAGGTTACGTTTCGGAGCAGAAATGAATTATCGAGAATGATCGTCAAATGTGTTTATAAGCAGTAATTTGAGCTTTGCTAAACCGGAAGTCCTCTGTGGCTCAATCGGTTCACACACACACACACACACACACACACACACACACACACACACACACACACACACACACACACACAAATATATATATATGTGGAAGTAATTTAACAGAGGACGGAAAGTGCGACACTGAAGTCCGGAAGCGTATTGGGATGGCGAAAGATGCCTTCCAAAAGCTAAGCAAAGTATTAAGAAACAGAAAAATTTCATTAGAAACAAAGAAAAGAGTACTGAACTGTTATATAATATCAGTCCTCCTATATGGCAGTGGATAGTAGACAATCTCCTCACAGATGAAGAGACTTGAAGCAACAGAAATGTGTTTCTACAGAAGGATGCTGAGAATAGAAAGATGTTGTGGTAGGATCCACCTAATTTGCATAGTGGAGTACCGACCATATAAATATGGTTGGGAAGAGAGGGAGGAATCAAGAGATTCAACCAGAGACTCTGCCCGACTGCGACTCAGTCAACACATTCTCCAGGAATATACAAAAGACTATATGTAAATATTGTGTACACTTTCTTGTTTCAATACATTTTGTTCTAAGTACATTTTGTGTTGCATTATTATTCCATGCATTAGTCAAGTTTCAACAAAAGGACAACAAAGTTTTAGAGAAAATGGAAACAAAAAGACACTTATACTTAATATCAGTAAGAGACAGCTGAAATTTTAGGGCACATAATGAGGAAAGACAGCTTGGAAAATTTAATACTCACAGGACAGATTGAAGGCAAGAGGGACAGAGGGTAACAGCACATGACGTACCTGGAGAGCTTGAGCGAATACGTTGCGGAACAAGGTTTAGGAGAGATGACAAAAGGACAAAATTGTTTAATACCTACAAAGGACAAGAAACCGGTGAGAGCCGTGACCGTCAACGCCATGAAGGGACACAGTACATAGAAGATGTATCAAATTTAGATAATGAGAGTAATTGAAACAATTTTCAATTTCAAAGAGAACATTGTAAACTATAAATAATTAAGCAAATGAATAAATAAATAAAAGAACTTAGAATGAAATGAAAAAAAAAGAAAAAAGAAACGAAACAGCGATCACGTAGAGGCAGATTGGTTTAGATTTCATCCTTCATTCAACAAAATAACCCAATATTGCTCTTAGTTCAAATAATTTCCTCATGTGTAACGATTAAATGATTCCCTGCAATCTCCGCGCGTAATTAGTACTCATTTCAAATAATAATCTCTACGATTATTTTGTTTAATAAAAATATTCCGAGCGGAACCTTCATTTGAACCGGCACGATAAATAAGTCGAAAAAAATCACTTGAAAGTCTGTTAGCTGCAAGGGATAGAGGGAGGTGGAGAAAGGACATGGCACATAAAAAAAAGATGAATGCTCCCAAGAAAATTCATTTTCAGCATTAAATGACTCATTAAGGGTTGATATGCCGCTAAACAAGCAAACAAACAAACGTTTCAAATTGAGAAGACACCTTTAAAAGGTAGCTAAGAATGTTTTCCTTCGCGCACTAAGAAACAATATTACAACTTCTGAATTTATTGTCTGGTCGAGTCTCCAAGTGTTTATTAGCCAGTAGCAGACTAGCCAGGGTGTTAGTTTGCCCGATAGCAAGTAGGCCATTGATAGTGGATCGCCTATCTATATAATACTAACACTTTAATCTTGTATGTAAATTAATCACATCCCATCTCTCCTCTCGCTTGTACCCAGCCACTATAATTAAATGAACGTTTTCAGCGCTAAAGCTGAATTAGTTAAATAAAGCTTCTACTCAAGAGGTGTTGCTTTATTACAGTATGTTTGCTTGTTTTCGAGATACAGCTTAAATGATGCATAATATCCATAATAATTTAGAAGTATATTGTACCGTAAGCCCTTGCTGAGTACAGAGCCAAATTTCATTAAAATTAGACAGGAGGTTTTTAAGCTAGGGTCATTTTTCTGTTCTTACAGCATTTTTAATTGGAATCTTAGTATTTGCTTTCAGTACAATATTATCAATCCGCGTATATAAACAAACACTTACATATTATATTCCACCTATTAGGTGTGTGAAAAATAATAAGCATGCATATACACTATAACGACATTATTAATTAAATCTAAATATATATAACACAATAGATATTTATACAATTCACTACAAAAAAATATCACGTATGTTTGGCAAGTACTTGATAAGTGAAGAAACTATGTGGGTGTGTATTTGTAAAACGCAACCTGTATGACTGGAAAAATGTATCATGTGACTTGATAGTAAATAAATAAATAGGTGCACGCTAGTTTGCCGCTGTTACGTATTTTGAAATGAACGTGAAGAAGAAACAAGTATATATAATAAAAAGTATAATTATTTTGAAAAAAAATTACCTAAAAAATGAAACAAATGGATGCATCTATAGTTTATGTTATTTCAATAAATATGAATCTCTCTAAGCAGACGATTGCTGCTCGTTTTTTCGTTTTTTTTTTCTGACATTCACCTTTGAAAATTATAATATAGTAAATACTAAAATGGGTTTAAATTGTCACTTCGAGATTACTTGAACGGAAAGGTCATTATTGTGATATCAGTTTGAAATTCTCTTAAAAAAAAGTAAACTTTTTCCTGTCGGACAATGTTTGCATTAAAGTGATGTTTCAAATTAAAACTAGGTCATAGTACAGGAACAATGATAGGCAACCTATGTCATTCTGCTATTGTTAATTAATTGTTCGTTCTGAAAGTCTGTTAGACAATTTAATGTCTATCATTGAATTTCCAGCTGAATGTCATTAAGAGAATAATGTGATGCAGCGAAGACATTATTTGTCTAATTACCAAATATCATATACACTTATCGTTTTGTATCATGAACTGCTTTTAAAATGAACCCAACGGGTTTATGGGTGTTCTAGTATCAA
>CAHIKZ030000247.1:1355000-1365000 GCA_903632075.3 Acanthosepion pharaonis | reverse complement strand
ATATATATATATATATACGGAGAGGGAGAGAGAGATGGGGGGAGAGGAAAATCACTCCATAAAAACAATGCTATCTAACGAGCATATGAAAATGGATGTCAGGACAGGGTGATAGGATATGTAGTTAAAAGACAAACATTGCTAAGCGCTAGAAAGGTTAGTAAGTTATGGAGAGGCATAATCTATTCCTAGAAGGGACACGGAATATAGAATAATAATATTTCTTTCTTTGTTAATGCCTCTAATCCGACGTAAACTAAACCCGTAGATTAAACATTTTCTGTGAAAATTTCAGATGGAAATTTATTTAATAACTGTGTCAGGCTTCGAACTTATTGATCATCTTTCAAATAACTCGTAAGGTAATTACGATCTTATTTTCTATCAGTTACATACATTATATTGTCTTCTTCCTCGGGTGCCATGCGGGATTCACGATTCGATTCATGATTGGCTTGGCGGAGGAATTCCCGCAGTAGGCCGCCATTACTTTCTGCGCTAGACTGGTTGCCAACCAAGTCTACAGGACCCAGTCTGTCCCGCTATTTAACCCTTAGCTGATGGGAAGGAGAGATGGATTTATACCATTTCCAATGGTATTTGTGCGTAAAAAAATAGAAATTCGACTGGAATTCGAACTGGATTTCTCATTCTTAGCAATTATCCACTACACTACCAAACACATCCAATCTTACAGCACCCAGTATTCCCGAGTGGTCAGCCATTTAGGTACTGACTAGGTTAAATGTTGCTTAACTTTGGTGATTAGACGAGATCCAGTGTTGGAACGAGATATGGCTGTAAGCCTTATCTTGTCTACAAACGGAAAAAAACCTGAGATGTGTGAAATAATCGCCACAATGGACTAATTTTGAGAATGACGCAATTCGAATGTAATGCACTCTAATTAGGTCTGAGAATTTTAAGAAAGAAAAAAAAAACACTAAGCCTATGACTAAAAAATTGACCAGCTAAATTACTCGGTACGTATTGTTAGTCGTAAACACGAGTTCAGTTGAAAAGGCAGACGAGAGTTATTTGGTTTAAAAAGTATTCTAGTTTCTCCCATTACTTAAGCGAAACAGGTCGGCTGGATGGCGTGATTACAATCTATAAATTGACCGAACAAGATTAACCGATACGAAAAATATCGACAAGCCTGGACAGTGGAACAAGAACTGTAACGGCTGTAGGTTCAAATAGCGAATGAGTCTACCAGTTGTAATGAAAAGGGGTTATCAATTGTTATCAATTGTAACAACATTCGAGTCAATGTTTTGACAATCTCAATTTAACACGCGCGCACACAGACACACGCGCACGCACACACACACACACACATATGCGTGTGTGTGTGTTTGTCTGTATATGTATATATTATTCCTCACCGATAGTACGACTCAGTGTTTCATGTACAACGCAATCTTCAGGTTCTGATTAGAGATTGTCTGTTACATAATTGATATTTTAATAAAATATCGGGTTAACGCAATGGTGGTGAACTCCATATATTATACGAAGATTACTGTTTTATATATATTCAGGCCGGTAAATGTTGTTTAATACTGTTTAAACAGAGCATTTACTTAAATATTTGTATCTATAAAAAGAATGTATAAACATAAAATGTCTTAAAGTATATATATATATTGTATTTAAACCAGAATTGATTTTATATTTTATATTTAAAATAAATGGGGTTTAATGTATTTATTTTATACTTATATTAAACGGGGATTAATTGTATTTCTCTCCTTCTCTCCATATATATATATATATATATATATATATATATATATATATATATATATATATAACAGATTTAAAACTTAAAAACTAGAAGAGTAATTATTGTTTAAAATAGGCGGGACTTATATTTTATCGACTTTCTCATAGATGTAATTTATGCCTTGTAGAAAAATTAAAACATTTAAATAACCCTAACTTATTAAACAAGAGAAAAGAATTGATGGTCACATGTAGGTATAAAAATAAATATCTGTTGAAATACGTTGATCCCGATTAATTTCTACAATAGATTATAACCTTTCCTTTTCCACTTTCTCTTATCTACTCATCCCATGTCGAACATATATAATTTTTTTTTATAGTTTTAGGTGCGTTTATTTTCATACTTTTTTTATAAAATGTAATCAATCGTCATTTATTTTAAATATAAAACATAAATCCCGCCTATACTAAATACAATTTTGTATTGGGGTGGGTTACACACTCAGGGGACTATCCATTTTCGAAAATCCGAGGGTTTAATTTAGTTAATTTATGTAAAAATAGCACGACTGGCTAGAGAAGAAAAATGTCACAACCAAATTTGCAAGTTACGTCATTTATGCTAATTACACTAAATGATGACCCTTCCCGCAAACTTACTGCTCGCGGTGAAATATTTCTCCCATCTCTACGCCCTCCTGGGCCGGCGCTAGGGCCTCAGGCCACACCCACGAAACTGATACGGGACCCCACTTTCTATTACATGTCAAGTTTCCCAACCTGGGGGAAGGGCAGCGCGTTTTTTAAATTAACAAAAATCAGGGAATTATCCAATTTCAATAAAAGTTTCAATACATATTTATTATATACTTTTATAATTAATAGTTTTTTTTTATTTTAAGAAATCTGATAAAATGTTATTCTTTTTGTAATAACGACAAATATTTTCATGATTAAATTTTACTAGAAAGAAATGTTTAATTCACAAATTTTTACATTTCTATGAAGATAGCTGAGGTGTCTCCGCTAAAAAAAAAAAGTAAAATAAATATTCCAACACAACACAAATAAGATTGTCTTAAAAATTTGTTTTAAAAACAATATTTCAGTTTTCGGGGAATTTTTTCATGTGTTGAAACTCTTTAAAATGATCATTTTCTCGGTTTTATTTTTTCTAGAAATGTAAAAAATAGGGACTAGAAATTTTATTTTAATTATTATCCGTGAACTTCTATTTAGTGTTAACTAGCAGGGATGTAACAGTAAGAGATAGATCAAGTATTGACCATCATAAAGACTGAAAAATAAAATTAACAAAGATTATTGTTTAAGGTTGACGGACACGCATGTTTTAATTAGTTTTTTTTTTTTACGAATTGGTCAAACCCAAACTCAAACAAAACGTTGTTTTCAATCGTTATGAGTCTACCGATTGAATAGAATTTTATTATAAACAATTGCCTTGTAAATGGAATTTTTAATGCATTCTGAATGTAAAAATAAAGAAAAAAAGTGTGCAAGACAATAAGAAACACTACCTGCCAAAAAAAAAATGTAAAGTTTTGTTGAAATCGGTTGAAAAATGTAGGAAATCCGATCCCATATATAAACGAACACACACACACACACACACACACACACACAACCTGGGTTTTTATAATAAGTACAACTCGATATGAGTTGTCCCCCCTTTCATTCTCGTGACAGTGATGCTCTTAATCGTGTTTTCAAATTGATTTCGTGCGAAAACAATTGTTTTTCCAATTTTTGGCGCTGTCAGAACCACCGCAAGGTAATTTTACGTAGTCCTGTGAAGTTTTGTTGAAATCGGCTGAAAAATGTAGGAAATCCGATCCAATATATAAACGAACATATACACACACACACACACAACCTGGGTTTTATAATAAGTATGATATTAGTAAAAAAATAAAAAAATAAAAAATTCGAAGATTCTCCTCAGTGGATGATCTCGGAATAAAAAATGATTTTATCGATATATATTAATTTTAATTAATTTAAAATTTATTAATTTTCAATTTTATCGAGCTATATTAATTTTAATTTTAATTGTTTAATTGATTTAAAAGAACTATTCAGGAGGAAAATTACTATTTAATAAGTGCTACTGAAATTAGTACTTCTATTAATTAAAAAAAAATGAAAGATGCCCATAAAACAGCGTTGAAAAAAATGGTAGACAAAACAACGGGACCCCCCAAAACAGTCCCCTACCCCGCTCTGACGCCCTCACTCCCTGAAGAGACGTTTTATTTAAACGTCGAAACAAAATGTACAATTTTGTAGTGGTTGCTTACATGTTCTAATCTAACAGTGTATAATATATATATATATATATATATGAAGAAAAATATCTTAAATATGAATATTGTCCTGAAGAAGGTTTTTAAACCGAAACGTCAGACGTCGACATTTCATTTATATTAAAACATCATAATCGCATTTTAAGGATTTTTGTTTTGTTTTTCCAGATATTTTTCTTCATTCTGTCGGATTTATATCCATTTACATTTGCTTATCATATATATATATATATATATATATATATATGAAGAAATGTAGTTTTAAGGTGTGCTATATTTATGGGATAAACTACTCAATATCAGAGATAGAGCGTGTCTAAATAAAAAAGTGAACGTTAAAGTCAACACTCAGGCTGTTTCATGCTAGACGCAATCGTGATGTTCTAATGTAACAGTGTATAATAAATATTTATTGCTCAACTCTTGTATTGAACCCTGTTTTAAATTAATGTTTTGAACGTTGCAATTTTATTTTTCGTTCTTTTACATTTGGATATGCGTTTCCATTATATATCTGTATTTTACAAGTTTTTAGCAAGAACAAGATTTTTACCTGACTTGAAAGTAGTTTCGCTATGGCATGAGTTAAATCGACGATATAATCATAGGTGTTTATTGAACGTCGTTTTCCATTCTTTGAATTATGTCCTAGAGACACGTATTCTTTGATTCTGATAATAAATTCTTGTGAACAGCGTAGTCCTGATTGATATATCGGATTCAAATAAGAAATGGGCAGAAATCGCTCGTCATTTCCAATAGGAGACAAAAATTGACCAATTGACTGTTCATGTTGACATGATCAAATTGCTGGCGACGAGGATTGCTTTTCTCCAATCGAAAATTAGATACGCCATTGCCAGTTTGTGGCGCGAAGGAGAAAGAATGTTAGGAAAAGGTAACGGAAGGGAGGAAAATTAATGTGAGTGCCTAAGAGAAAAAGAAAGAAAGAGAAAGAAGAAAGAGGTGAAGAGAGTATGAGAGAAAGATAGAAAAAGAAAAGGGCAAATAAAATTCGCAGGTAGCATGTACGCCTACGACAGAAGTGATCTATGAAGAAATGATGAAAAATTAAAAAAAAAACGGATCTTTTCTGTTAATTCACCCCAAATAATGAAGAGAAAACGTGAAGAGAAACAATTTATGTACAATGAATTAAGCTAAAGCGACGAGTTCGTGTACTGGCTCGTTGGTCTAGGGGTATGATTCTCGCTTAGGGTGCGAGAGGTCCCGGGTTCAAATCCCGGACGAGCCCAAATATTTATTTGTTTTTTCTTTATTAATTTGTACTTTATATATTTTTTAATTAAATAAATTGTATTGTTTTTTTGTTTTCATCCTTTTTTTTTTTTTTTTTGGATCTTTTCTGTTAATTCACCCCAAATAAAGTAAAGTTGCTTATCTCAAATATTAATTAATTCCAAGAAATTATAAATTTTAAATTAAAGTTTGTTGAATTTTTGGTGCTCTTTTGAGATTATAAATTTTAAATCAAAATCTGTTTAGCAGCGCTCGCAACAAGTCCAACCCTTTCTTTTAATTTTATTTTAATTATAAAATTTTAATTAATTTCGACTCAATTTTTTCTCTGTGGTATCCCAAATTGTTTAACTGCTGATTTATTAAGAAAAGGACAGATGGATGGAAGTCTTGTAGACTCCCTTGCAGAATCTACGGCCATAGCTTCACCACACACTCCTGTTAGGTCTATGGTCATAGCCTCACCACACTAGATGCTGCTGCTGGTTCGTACATCAGTCGTAGTGGACTCATAGATTAGGAAACTTTTAATAAATTTTCGCCTGAGAAAATTATATTAAGCTTTTATTAAAACACTCCCTTCCAAGTTAAAATTATGATTACGATGGTTGCAGAAGGGCACAAGTGCATTTTGTGTGTTGTTTAATTTTAAGTCTCTTCACCAAAATCCGAAGGCGCATCTGAACAAGAAAATATATCTTCCAAAAGCTAAATAAAGTATTAAAAAAACAGGGAAAATTCGATAGAAAAGAGTGCTGAACTGCTATGTAATCTGACAGTGAATGCTGGAAAGTTTTCTCAAAGATGAAGAAGAGACAGATATGTGGTTCTCCTGAAGAATGATGAGAATACCATGGACAAAACATATAAGCAACGAGGAAGGAAAATGGAAACAAAATTGAGATATATTAGTATCAGAAAGAGACAATAGAAAAATGGCTTAGAGAACTTAACACCGACAAAATATATTGAAGCCAAGAGAGACAAGAAAAAACAATGGGTAATTATTTAACAAGTTTGTGTAAATGGATGGCAGAACAGCAAGTAAAATTAATGTGAAAAATAAAGTGAATAGAAACAAATTTTTTAAGAACTCCGAAGGATAGGAAGCTGTGGAAAACTATGATGATCTAAATCCTGAAGGACCATGACATATAAAAGAATGAAGTATTTATATAATGGCGAAATATCTACGTGAAATATACCATGATATTATTATTTTTATCTGGATATTATAAAATCGAAACAGATCCGAGTAAGTATTCATCATCATCTGGTCAAGAGTTCCTTTTCAGATTCTTCTGACTCTTTCCCTCCAACCATCTCTGTTAGACATCGCTGTCAGCAGGTCCTCCAGATGGCATCCAGTGTCATCTACAAGTTGGTCAATATGTGTTGAGGTTTTCCAACCGATCTTTTGTCGTACAATGATTTCCATAGAAGGGTGTTACTCACAAGTTCTGACTTACCTCTCCAGGAGTGACCAGCTAGCCGAAGCCTTCTCTCTCTTAGCGAAACTCAGATAGGAGGAAGATGTCCATACAAACGTTCCTTTGTTGGGTGTTTCTTCCAGCTGATGTCCAATGCAACTCGTAACATCGTTGTATATGTTGCGTCAAGTGATGCTTCTTGGCGTTTCGTCAGTGTCCATGTTGTTGAGCCGTAGTGTAAGACAGAGCATTATCGAATTTCAATGAAAAGACTAAGTGACGGAGAGGTAACAAACCAAACTTTGTTACCACTCCGTCACCGAGACACGTTGGTCCAGTGGATGTGACTCTTGCGTCATATCGTAACGTAGCTGATGAGTCTCCAAAATAGGACGAAACGGTCGTTGAGGATTCTTCTAAACTCGATGAATTAATTATCTATCTATCTATCTATCTATCTATCTATCTATCTATCTATCTATCTATCTATCTAAGAATATTGCGTTAGTCATATATATATATATTGTGTTATATATATGACTAAAACAATATTCTTTTCACGTAAATAAATTATTATTTCATATGTTTATATCAGAGAATATGATATATAAATTTCTATATATCCGAACAATGTTAGAGAAAAATGAATGAAAAAGTGGAAAACAATTCTGTGTAAAGCGTTTTGCCCTTTAGGACTTAATCGAACTAAAGCAGTGGTTTCCATAATGGTCCGGTGCGCTTCATAGGTGCAGCGGAAGAGGATAGCAGGTGAGGCGGAAGAGGATAGCAGGTGAGGCGGAAGAGGATAGCAGGTGAGGCGGAAGAGAATAGCAGGTGAGGCCGAATGATTGAAAGACAATCAAAGATTTAGAAACAGTTTCAAAAAATTTATATGCCAAAAATAAGTATGATTTCAAAATCCAAAATATTATGGTTTATTTCTAATTGCATTCATGAGTCTTAGTATAAATAGTTATAAATAATTATTGGCCGATTTTATCATTGTAAGATTTTTGCATTATATCAAGTATTAAGAATATAGTAACTAGGATCCGCAAATTGGAGGAGAGAGTTATCAATGATAATGTTCTGAATTCGAATTCCTTTGACACTTTCTCTGTTTTTTTTTTTATTTTTAAATATACTTTTTATCACATAAAATTTGGTAAGGTGCTAGCAAATTTTCTTTCCGAAAGTGCAGTCCAGAGAAAAAAAAAGTTTGGGAACAAGTGGTCTAAAGCTATGTTTTTGTTGATGGAATTATATGTGTAGAAAATGGAAGCGGAATATAAAAAGGCATGGTTTTAATTATGCACATGCGTTGGTAGCCCATGACCAACACCAGTCTTTCTGTTCAGTGATTTTGTTAACTTTTCTACTGATTCAGTTTTAAAATTATCTGCATCATATTTTATTGCTTCCCAGAAATTTGCTTGAAAATTGTTTTCCATTCTTATATGATAGATCACAAGTTTTCTTTTGGATGTGACGAAATTAAAATAGGCTCTTTAACCCACTGACAGTCACCAACATACCAACGGTTGTCAAACGTAATTTTCTAACACAGTTGTTCACAAGCTTTCTTACTCATTGATCCCTTTTCACCAAGTCAAAATGTCATTCTCACCCCTTTTCCAAGATAATCCGACTCAAAAATGCATTCCAAATAGTATGCATATATTATTGAAAATTTTCATTCTTTTCCATATTAGTACATATGCATTTACATGGATTATATTATAAGTTTTTTTTTCTTCTAAAGGTTACTTCAACTTCGTTGGTTTCAAAGAACGCTGGACAAAGCTTTGCAATAAAATACACTCTGAAGCTTTTCTTCTTCATTGATTATGATGATGATGGACGTGAATCCATATTGAATACAAGTTTCCTCATATCGTCTTTTTATTTACATTCAAGATGGCCTCCAAATTTTGTAACTAAAAAACAAGCAAACAGTAAAAGATTTTCCCTTTACCCTGAAACCTTGAAATTTCCTCCTTAGGGGAATTTCCTCTGGTTGAGAACCCTAGCTGTAACAAACTTTAGGCAAAATCACTTAATTCCGCGATCAAATCACTAATTTCTGCTGAAAAAAGGACGGTACTATTTGTAGTTTGTGACAAAAGTCAGAAGTTCATACACTCTTCTTTTTCTTCTTCTTCTATGTGCCGTATCCTTTCAGGACGTTGGCGGTCATGGCTCTCCACAACTTCCTATTCTTTGTAGCTCTTAATAAATTTTGTCTTTTTGTTATCTCACCTAAATCTTGTTTCGCCATTCATTTACTCAATCTCGCCAGGTAGGTTATGTTGTTTCCTACTGTTCATCTTTTTATTTCAGCCGCCTGTCGCAATACACGCGCCAATCTCGGCCGTTCTTCTTTGCTACTTTGGATTTGTATCAGAAGCGGGAATCGTTCTATTTATCTAATACCTTCGAAATCTTTTTTTTTTTTTTTTGGCAAGGTGGGCAATTTGTCGAATTCTTTCGCCTAAAGATCGTTTGTAATCTGAACCAATCAAAAATATCCTGTCCAAGAACTAGTAATAATTATCTGCATTTTTATTGTTACTATACCCAACTTTGAAGGAACTTATTATTTTAGTGCCTATAATATTAACTTAAACCATTACTCCACCTCCCGTCTATTGTTTTCTATGTCATGTTGACCAACTTTTCCATAAAAGGCCTAAAAATCTATCACGGCCGTCAGATCTATTCAAATGTAATTCAACATTCATCGTTGTAATTATTATTGAGAAATCAGTTTTCATGTACTTCTTCACCCAATTTCCATGTTACTTTTTGTGTGCGTGTTTTTTTTTAGCCAATTTTCTTTTCTTTTTTTTTTTTTTTTACCTTTGTATATATTTACAATACCAGTATCTTCAAATATTTATTGCTGGTCAATCCACTTTTCTTGCTTATAACTCTATTAATTTTTCCCAAATAGCTTTTTGTGACTTTCTTAAAACCAGTTTTTCCTGTTTTTATAATATATTCAATTTTTTTTTTTTAAATCATTTCACCCAAGCAAGGCGATAATACCACTAAGACGGAGTGATTTACAGGGAGTGAAATAGAAAGAGAAAACGTTAGTAGGGAAAAGGACAATAAAGGAACAGAAAAACAGAAGATGGCGATTGACGTTGCATTTAAATTTTTGAAGATTATAGGAGACAGGAAGTTAAAAATTGGAAGAGAGTTCCACAGGCGAGAAAAGAAACTATTAGATACCAATTTTAATAATAATTA